>VYXC01003490.1:0-11233 GCA_013397175.1 Platysteira castanea | reverse complement strand
AAAAAAAAAAGCTTATTTCCCCATATGTGACTGTCAGCATCTTGTCCAAACATCTTAGTTTTATTTGTGTGCAGATTACAGCTGATTGGTTTTCAACACTTTAAGAGTTGGTGCTTGATTTCAGCTATTGCCTGTTTTCCTTATCTCATTTTATTATTTCCATTGTTGAAATGTAGCCTTTTGAACTGGAGATAGGTAATTTATAATTTAGCACTGAACAGTGAGAAATATTTGCCGGAGGGATTTGTTGTGGGTATTTCATTTGTTTGCTTGTTTGCTTGTTTTAGATGTTTCAGCTTGCTTGTTTGTTAAGTTTTACAATTGTCTAATGCTTTCTGCAAAACAGATGACTGTACAGTAAGTCACACATGTAGGAAGGAATAACTCAGGCACCTGGTTTCATCAGTGGTCACTGAGACAGTAATTTATTCTTTCCTGATGGTCTAAAGTACTAATATATGCATTCCATACTAATACTAATATATACATGAAGGCAAGGTGGCATTTGATTATCCTTGGAACCACCTATTGCCAGACACTGAATTTACCTAACAGATCTCTTTATAACACAATATGGTCTTCCTTAACATGATCTGCTGAGTTGTAGTTAGATGGAAAGTTTGAGATAACTTTTTAATGTGCCATTGTTGGATTTTTTTTCTTTTTATTTTTTAACATACAAAAATGAGTAAGAATGAAGGGAGCATTTTCACTTGAATTGTTTTCCCATCTCCATTTGATTTTAAGAGATAGATTTAAACTCTGGTGTCCCCTGGTGTCTTGGATAAATGGTATGTGGAGCACACATATTCTAACTGAAAGAAGAGGAAGAAAGAAGTTGAATCATTTATTGTACAAGTTAATACATATTTCTTCAGAGTGATGAATGAACCATTAAATTCACAGCACTTTATAGAACAAATCATTAAATTGACCACATTTTAGAGACAAAAAAAAATGTTTATAAACATAAGCAAAGTTTATAATCCCAATTCAGGCTCAGGACTCATGCTGACCACTGACATCAAGGTAAGTATAACATGTCCTAAACAATTCACCTTTTTAAGCTGCTTTCAACAAACCACTGAAGTGGCTACCTGACAATGCCTTCATTTCTGTGACATCATTCTATTTCCCTCATTTCCCTCTGGTGCCTGAGACATCCAAGTTAGATAGGATTTTAATATCTATTTCAAAAATAAAGGAAAAAGAAGTGCTAACATTTTAATTTTCCTAATTCTATGTGGCTTTAAACAGATATAGGAAAGCTTTTCTTTAACATGTTAGGTTTGAAATGTAGATGAATTTTTTAGTAAAGTGCAAACAGATAGGAAAATGTATGTAGATCCTGTCTGTTGAAAGTTACTACTAAATCTGAGACAGCTTAAGCTTCTCTACTTAGGTGTGTGCAGAGGCTGTACATCTCGGGTTTATGAGAGGCAGGGCACGGGGTGAGTGCTAAGGAACTGCAGTGAAATGTAACATAACTCAATTCATGCTAGCATTTCCTTTTAAGAAAAAGTTGAACTACTCTACAGACCTGTAAGAAGAGGTTCAGATGGTCATCTCCTCTCTACATCATGCACTACAAAAGGATGCAAAAGACAAAGAATAAAAAACACCCAGTCTGTGATCTGGGATTTTGTTAGTCTTCTCTTCTCCCCTCCTCCCCTCCTTCCCAAATGCATTTGAATAAGCAATCTTAGACAATGCATGGTGAAAAATCTAAAATTCCATTTAAGAATGTGGTTTAGGTAAGGTTTACATGTTCCAGTAAATTCTTTCAAAACACAGTCACTAACAATACTTTACAAGTAGTAATGAGTTTTTAGAGAATCTATAGCTGGTTCAGTTTTAAAAATTATGGATATTTTAACTTTTAGGCAATAATTTCAGGAAAAAGCAGAAGGAAAATCCATCAAATGTACTGTAATGAATATTAAAACAAACATTCTTAAAACTGTGGTCCGCAGAGAGCACTCCTATTGTAATTCCAGCATCCTAAAGTAAATTGATAATTTATATTTAGTTTAGAGAACTACTCTTCTTTTGTGATGACAGACAACATTCTGTGCAATGAACTCAACTTCATATTCACCTACCTCTGTTCCTCTGGGAAATGGTGGTGGCAAGGCACTGCTTTCTGGTGCTTTGACAGATTCATTGTAGGCTACTTAAAAGCAGTTTTGATGGGGCAAAGGAGGAAGGTTTTTAGACTCTCCATCCATAAAAGAAGTCTATGATGCAGCAGCTGTCCATGAAAACAGTTCAAAGAGGAATAAAAATGCTATCCAGGGGAATACATAACAGAAAAAAACCTCAAACAGTGAGGAAGCTTCTTGGATACAACCTTCATCTGTCAAACCTACTCTTTTCAGATTGTTAGCTCTAGAACCTAACTCTAATCAAAATTTCTGCAAACTAAGAGACCTCTTTCTCACCTCTTCCAGGCACAATGAAGTCAAGTTTCAGATAATAATATCACATCAGGGATTTTAGAAGCATTTCATGAGGAATAAAAAAGCAAAATTGTGAGACACCTGTATTTTTCATTGAAGTTTCCCTGTTCAAGCAAGTAATCCATCGGTCTAAAAAAAAAGGTATATATGAATTGGTAGCAACTAATTCTATAACAGCTTAACAATCATAAAAACAGTATACACGTATAAAATGTTTTGCTCCTTGAAGCAAATAAGATGACATTACAGTTCAGTGTTGAATCATAATTGAATCCTGTGAAATCTCACAGGAATTCCAAAGTACACCATTTACATATTTACCTAACAGTACATCACTGATTTGAAAATACAGTAAAATTCTGCCAATTTTTGGCTGAACTATGTTAGTAATCTGATTGATCCTGCAGTACATTTACACCTGGATAAAACTAATTTTCAGTGCAAACCACCAACCTAATCACTTTCATTTATGCTACATCAGACAGCTAGGGGAAGTTTAACTAAATGTTACATTTTTCATATCCTATATTTGAATATTTAAATTTAGGGGAGTTTGCCATCACTTATGTTTCTTGTTTTCAACACCAACAGCAGTAGAATATGTAGCTTTCTACAGTGTAGCTATTCTAATTCCTTAGTATACAAGAGGCGAAAAACAAAGCAAGCAATAAACAATTCAATAAGTTTGAGTGAGAATATTTGGCTTTGTTTTCTTTTGTTTAAAGTTCTAAAAGAAAAGAAGTCAGCAGTAATGTTAAAAAGAGGCTGTAGAGAACAACAACAAAAAGACAAAAACCAAAAGCAAAATCATATAAGGTATATTTAAAGCTAAACTTTGTTTAACATCCAGTTTTAATGCTTTGGTTTCTTCAGAAAATAAGACACAGTTTCCCAGATGTAGAGGCACACTACAATTGGGGATAAGAATGAAATAGACGACTGCTTCAGATTTTGTCCAGGACACTAGTATATGGTTCTACACTTTCAAAGTAATTTCCACAAATACTAGCTTGAGAAACTTCCATTAAAAAAAACCAAAGAAAACTTTATCTTGGAATTCTGTGACTCCAAAAGCTGTTATAATAGAACCCAAAATACCAATATCATGATGCTAAATTAGAGATATTCTTAGGAAACAACAATGTTGAATTGAAAAGGAGGATTACACAGTTTATCCAGATTATTCCGTTCTGGAGTGGGAGGGGGGAAATACGCAAAACATTGATTAGATTTAACTTTGTCCAATGAGAACAATGACATGTCATGACACTTTTATCAAATTCTCATTTGAAGCAGATCCTGACTTCACAAAACTACTTGGTTTTTTTGTTTGTTTCTTTCTATTTTTATTTTCGTGGTACATTGTGAGCAAAACCTCATGATATAGAACAAATATTTCCACTCCATTTTGCAGCCAGATCATATTTTACTTTTATTTACTGACAATCAGATTATACAGAATTCTTATTTCACACAAGCCTTTCTATGAACTCCCAAGTTCTGATCAAGTGGAGTATATCAGTGTTTTGATAGCTAACATATTTTTAAATAATCCTAATATATTAAGGAACTTGAGTGACAATTCAGTTCCAGTAAGGCAGAATTTATATAATTCTTCATTTTGCCATAGCTGATGAGACAATTAACACTGTTAAGGTTTAGAAACCTTCCCTGAATATGAGTCAAGCTTTTTCAAAACTAAACCAAGTATATCATATCATACTCTAGAAAAATTGCAAGGTCTTTGCAAAACCAAGTAGATTTCTTCTCAGCAGTTGCATTCTGATCATTTTGAAAACACTTTATGAAGAAGAATAACAATTGCTAGCTTTTCCTTTGTTCATTGCTATCTTGTTTGTTTTTTTTATAGTCTTTGAGGTTTAAAATGAGAAGTCTGTTTTTACTTCTCCAAGAGAGTTTCAGAACGTAGCAAACATCTCCTCCACACATTTGAAAACAACAAATGTAAGATGTTGTAAAAAATGGTACAAACTGTAGAATTTCATACTTTACATAAAAAACCCCAAAACATTAACATTGTCTAAAATAAAGCACATTAACTAAGATTAAAAACCAAACAAAATTGTCTGGAAAAGCTGCATAACATAGGCCTTTTAAAAATGCCAAGGCATCTAGCGAAATAGCCAAAAAGATCTCCACTGGTGTGCTTTCTTTGTAGTTTCTGTGTATTCCCACATGACCTGTAACAACTGCACAGTTTCAAATGTCACCTCTTATAAAGTTTGGATACCTTAAATTCATGGCATAGATAGATGAAAGCAAAACCCACAGAATTATGCCCCAAAACAACACTTTTTGATGTNTTATATTGTATTTATTTATTATTTTATACAGTTCTCCACAAAAGATACCTTGATATTTCTTACTATATATAGTTTGCATACATTCTGTATACACTGCTAACATAGCAAGTTGATTTTTTAAACTATATATTCTGTTTGGAGAGGGAAAGGATATTAAAAAGCGATTTCCTCTTCAGGAACATGGAAAAACATAAAACACACTCATTCAGATTTAAAAATAACCCTGTTAGTTGGAATAAGAGAGCCTTTTAAAGGCATTTGGCATTTAACAATTTGCATTGTCTGGTTTAGATCCCAGCAATAGACTGGGCACACCAAGCAAGTATTAGCAATCTTGTGTTCTTTCAAGACATTATTTATTTATTTCTTTNATGAAAGCAAAACCCACAGAATTATGCCCCAAAACAACACTTTTTGATGTCTGACAGGCAACCAGCCATGAGAGACCGCTCAGGTTTCTTGCAGCAGCTACATAGTCTATCAGATCACTAAAACATTCCAAGAATAGGCTATATCAATAGTACTGGGTTTTTACCTTCATCTTTAAAAAGCATTAATTCAATCTTCTGCTTGTATAGGATAGCTAATTGAAAGCAGAGGAGGCATGAGACAAGAAGCCAATATTACACTATGTTTGAGAAAGGATCTATGAGTGATACCTTAATCGACAAAGCCATAAAATTAAATTCAGTAAAGGCTAAAACTGCTGAAATGCTAGTCATCCAAGACATGGGGGACAGATATAAAACTGTAATTTGATTAAAAATAGCAAGTATGGATTCACAAAAGGAAATAATAGTACCTCAGAATTTTCAAAGACGAGCAAAGAACATCTTAGGGAAAATGCATATTTATTTATTTATATTTTTATATTGTATTTATTTATTATTTTATACAGTTCTCCACAAAAGATACCTTGATATTTCTTACTATATATAGTTTGCATACATTCTGTATACACTGCTAACATAGCAAGTTGATTTTTTAAACTATATATTCTGTTTGGAGAGGGAAAGGATATTAAAAAGCGATTTCCTCTTCAGGAACATGGAAAAACATAAAACACACTCATTCAGATTTAAAAATAACCCTGTTAGTTGGAATAAGAGAGCCTTTTAAAGGCATTTGGCATTTAACAATTTGCATTGTCTGGTTTAGATCCCAGCAATAGACTGGGCACACCAAGCAAGTATTAGCAATCTTGTGTTCTTTCAAGACATTATTTATTTATTTCTTTAAGAGAGTGTGTGTGTGTGTGATTGCACATACACACATACTTGATTATAAACATAAGGCTTAACACATTTATTTCTTATCAAAGTTTTGAAGATATCTTTGGGTTTTTTCCCTTTTTATTTTTTAAAAAAAATTACTTTTCATATACTGTCCACTTTCTGGGAGGAAGTTCTCATAATTTTGATGAACTGTTGTCAATTGTTCAGACTTTTCTTTAGATGCATTTTTATTGTGTCTCCTCTGTGCTTCAGAGTTTTTCATGTAAATCTTGTTTGAGGTTAGCTGAGCACAGTTTTACCATCATTAGAAAATCATCTCATAAAGGTAAAATGTGGCTTCCAGGAGTTACAACAACCTTTAGAACATGTTTCTGAAGCACAGATTATAAGTTGACCAAGAGTCTTAGATAGAGCAGAGCTATAAGGATTTGTACCAGAAAAATAAATGAGACTAAATTTTGATACTTGCAGGCTTTAAAGGTGAAGACAAATGAGATTCACAGTACAGAGCAGCACATTAAAGTGCTGAACTTTCTAGCAGGTAGTTGTAATGTAAATTTTTAAAGATAAAGTAAATTTTGTTCTTCAGAGGAGTCACTTATTCCCCATACTTATAATTACTATGTGACATTGTCAGGATGCAAGTCAGAGAGAAAAGGGTCCATATGAATTTTTTAATGAACTTCCAATATGTTTTAGGACCATGAAGTATCTTGGAAGTGTAGCAAATCTGACATGTGCTACTTTTTCACTGGAAAAGCTAGGGAAGCTTTTTACACCTCAGAGTTTTATTCAAATGTGCTGGTTTTTTCCTTTCCAGTTTGAGAATTTTATCACCTTGAGGTATGGTTCTCTTCTTTCAACCTCTGCAGACAAACATTAATTTAATCATTGTCATTAACCCTAGAATTTAATTATTGCCATTAACCCTATATCTTTTTGGTGGCAGAAGAGGTGCAGAATATCTGTTAAAGCAACATATGAAATGTAATGACTAATACCTCATACCTAAAACCTTAAAATGGCTCTAAGTTTCTGTTGCCTTACAAGTCATCTTTTTGTACTGTTGAAAAGACTAGATCATCTTTTAATTTCATAATCAGTGTCTTGGAGTTACTCACAAATGAGACTTCTGTCTTGAGCTTTGCTTCATGTAGAGAATTCTTGTGTCAGTTTCTTTATTTAATTTTTTCCTTCCCCCTTGTTCTGTAGGGAATTGAGCTATCAAAATGTTTGGTCATGATGTGTTTCTTCTTTCAAATTTTGTAGACAGGCATTAGCTTTCTTCTGTGACTCAGTGTCCTGGTTTCAGCTAGCATAGAGTTAATTTCTTCACAGAGCTGTTGGAGTGTGCTGTGTTTTGGATTTGGAATGAGAATGGTGTTTGGTTTTTTTGTTAAGTTGTGTTTATCCTGAGTGAAGGAACTTTCCTCATCTCATGCTCTGCCAGTTAGGAGGTGAGCAAAAGAAACTGGCAGGGAGCACAGCTGGGACAGGTGACTCAAACTGGCTGAAATGATATATATATCATATCACAGAAGCTCATGCCCAGTATATAAATGGGGGGTAGTTACCCAGAAGGGGCAGATCTGGGTTTGGGAAGTGGCTTCTGGCATCAGTAGTGGGTGATGAGCAATTGCATTGTTTATCATTTGTTTTTCCTTTATTATTATCATTACTATTAGTATCATTTACCTTTATTAGTGTATTTTATTTTATTTTAAATTAGTAAACTGTTCTTATCTCAGCCTACAAGTTTTACTATGATTCTCCTCCCCATTCCACTGGGTGAAGTGGGGAAAGAAGGGGGTGTTTGAGTGAGAGGCTGAACAGTGCTTTGATTTCCAGGCATGCTTAAACCACAACACTGAGTAGTAAGGAGACACAAATATGAAGTAATAAGAATGAATTTAGATAAAATTCATAACCTATTCACCACCACTTAGTAGACAGCAGTGCACGCTGTCTACTAAGATACGCTTTAAAGATATTTTTCAACACTTTCTTTTTGATTTGGGTGGCCAAGGTTCTAAAGGAAGAGAAACAGTATGTCTGAAGAATGATTAAGACTAGACAAAAAGGGTTTATCTCCCCAGCAATCAACAAAAATTATCCCTGAGAAGTCGTCTCTTCCAAAAGACTATGTGAACTTGCACCATAGAATAAAAACAAGTTATTTGTTAGGCTTAAATACCTGTTGATAGTCTGGATATTAGCAAGATTACTTTTAGGTCATAGGTTGGACTTCATGAGCTCAAAGGTCTTTTCCAACCTACTTAATTTTGTGATTCTGTGATACTTTAGTGAACACTCAATCTCCTTCATAAGAATACTTCTAAGGTTACAGCTTGGAAGGGGAAAGTATTTTAGTTACGTTTTGCTTAAGAAACCCCTAGCGTAACACACACAGAATCACATGCCTATATTCCCTTAAATGATCGCTTATCACAGAAAATAAATTATGAATTTGAGAAAGAACGAATGGTAGCATGGAAATAAAACTTCAACAGTATTTTCATGTTAGAGACAAAATGGGAGAAGCTCTCTAAGGTTGTGGTGGAGTTTGTATCATCAGAGAACTTTGAAAAGCAGATTTTACAAACTTCTATAATAATCAGTTCCAAATGCTAAATTATTTTTTAATAATATTAGTCTTCTCAGAAAAGATGAAGGAAAGAGGAAAGGGAGTAAGGAAGCCAGCAAGCAAGCAAAAAAAAATAATAGTTGAGGAAAAGAGTTGTTTTCTCATTTTTTATTGGGGTACTTTCCGAAAATATGTAGATTCACTGTTAAATTGGAAGATATTTTACTGATGAATATAATACTTTCTGGTCTAGTGTTCCAAAACAAAGCCAAGAATTGTGGGGAATGGAGTTACAGAAAAACCCCTGACTGACAGAGAACACACACGTGGCATCGTCCTTGAAGAGATGGAAATGGATACATATTTCGATCTGTGACCTTGGCTAAGGCTGCCAAAGTTGGAACAGTGAGCTTTTGCAGTTTTTAGCAAGAATGCATTTTCGTAGTTTTAAAATATGCTTTATAAAGGCAGAAATATATTTTAGAAAGCAGAAGCATGCTTTGTGCAAGTAAAAGGTTATAATGAATAAGTAAAGGATTTTTAAGTTTAGCAATGAGCCTTATAATAAAACCTGTTAGAAGCTTAGGATGTAATAACATAGACCTAAGTAGCAGTAATGTGACTGGTTAAGGAATGCACATACAGTGGAACCACGTGGGACAATAGATAATGATTGATACAAATATGCTGGCAAGCTTTGTGGCACTTGCTTATTGGCTTAAAAAAGTATATAAGGCCGTGTAACTGAATGTAGTGCGGCTTCTGAAGATAACAGCGTTACTTGTAACATCTCTCCTGTCTCACCCTTCAGTGAGACTGATCCTGCAATAAACTATCTTTATAACGTCTCTCAGTCGTCCCCATCTGTACTAATCCCGACAAAGAATGTCTTTTTTTTCTGGGCCGGGGGCAAAATAGGCTAAAATGTAGTTTGGAATTCGCTGTACAGAAATTTGTTCCTAAGTTTATGCCACTAATGCAACCTCCTCCCTTCTCCTCCTCCTTCTCCTTCTCCTTACCCTTCCCTAAAAAAAAAATTAGACTTTAGCTATTTGATTCAATTTAGAATTTAAAAAGCAGACATACATTAGGAAGCTTTTTTATTTTGTTGTTTTCTTTTCCTTGCAAAATTCCTTTGAGTTGCATAATTAGATTAACTAACTTATAAAAAAGCTTACAGCCTCCCTCCAAACTGATACTTAAACAGAAGAGCTCTCCATTATATCTTAAGAGAGTAACGTAATTAATATAAACCAAAATACACTTCTCAAAGATGTATTGCAAATGTTCAGCTGTATTTTGCATTTTTCAGCTTCATCTGTCAGAGAAGAATCAATTCCTTTCCCTGGCCAAATTCAGCAGTGGGAGTAGTTGTCAGACCTATAACCAAATCACATGGCTGTTGCAATTATAAAACTCATAGATGTAAAAACAATGGTTTTCTTTCCTTGTATATTTCTAAATGGACTGGTATTAAAATAGCAGTTGTTTATAGAAAAATGGTTAAAAGTTATCTTTTTATTTCCTCATCTCTATTTCCTTGAAACACAGATCTTCTAGGGATTTTGTATTGGTTTTGCTGGTATACAGTTAATTTTTCTTATAGTTGTGTGGGGTTATATATTGATCTGTGACCAAAACTCATGGTCACATTGATATTTCAGTTACTGCTGAGCAGTGCTTATACAATGGTAAAGTCTTTTCTGCTTCTCACAATGAATAGGCTGGGGGTGCTCCAGAAGCTAGGAGGGGACATAGCTGGGACACCTGACCTCAACTGACCACCAGGGCATTCAATAACATGTGAGATTATGTTCAACAATAAGACCTGGTTTTGTCAAGCAGATTTTACCAGCAGTTCTTTTGTAATTTTCACTAAAAAGACTGAATCTGTGTGAATTTACATGAAACTGGGACCTTTCTGCTCCTACTCCTTTCCTTCTTCCCTAGTTTTAGTAAAATAAACTTTTTGCACTTGTAATATATCTGGTAATTTTATAAAATCCATAGCACGCATGATATGTAGAGGTTTGAGAATTTCACATCTTTGAAATACAGCCTCTTCTCAAAACCGTATCTATGAGGAGGCTGAACAAACTTAGCCTGTTCTGCTGTTCTAATTGAAAACATATGGCTTACTCTGGGTGATGTTTGGAAAGATTCCTCATAGCAGTATTATGAATTAGGTACTCAGCTTCTACTGGGTAGTCACAGGGATTTGGGAGTCTGAAATCCATCTGTTATCTTTCTGTAGAATTGTTTCCTTTGCAGTGTGGTTATAATCGAAATAGGAGGATTAATTTACACATCAAAGCAGGAGAGAGGTCAAAATTCAGGAGACATTGGCATATAAGTTTGTTATTGTTGCACAAAAATTCAGAAATATTTTGAGTTCTGTAAAAACATAAAATTAAGTGTAGCTGTGTACAACTACCTGTCCGACTATCATCTTTTAAAATTCTGCCACAGGGACACTGAAATACACAAATCAACTACACTGTTTCTCAAGATTAATCATCTGTATTGGTTTTATGTTTTATTTAGTGCCACAGGATGAAAACTTATCAAAATTAACATATAGCAAATATTTTGGATAATATTTGTTGTGGATTGATGCTGGTTTAAACACCA
>VYXC01003489.1:29343-49241 GCA_013397175.1 Platysteira castanea | reverse complement strand
GATTTCAAACTAGTACATGTACTACCTTTGTAGAAAGTATGAATTTTTAAGAAAAAATGACAAAGTCAAAAAAGCGCCAAGTTATAACAAAGAGTTTTGTCCTGTTCTCATTCTCTTGGAAAAGCCAAGATACCTTGTTCATGTATTACTTTCTTATTCCTTTTTCCTCTCTTCATGGTGAAATCTGTGTCAGAACAACCTCTGGCCAAGGTGCAGTGTGAAACAGTAGATAACAGACAAAAATAAGAGTGTAAGGAAACAGAAAATAAAGTCATGAAAACACGTTCAAATGTCAGTCTTTCTGGGGTCCTATATATTGTTTAGAGGAAAATTACAAATTTTTTTTTGTGGAAAGCAAGCATCGTAACATCAATAATCACTGCAACAACAACAACAAAAAGGTTAGAAATATGCTGCACAGCCATCAAGTAGATGTTTGAGATAGTGGCAACACACAATACATAGCTCCTTTAGCATCAGTTTGTAGCAAATCCTGACATGCAATGATCATAGTATCACAGGATGGTTTGGATTGAAGGGACTTTACAGATCACCTAGCCCCAGCCACCCTACCATGGACAGTGACACCTTCCACTAGACCAGGTTGCTCAAAACTCCATCCAATCTGGCCTTGAATATTTTCAGGGTTAAGGCAGTCACCACTTCTCTGGAAAGGCTGTGCCAGGGCCTCATCACCCTCAGCATAAATAAATTCTTCCTTGTATCTAGTCTAAATCTGCCCCCTTTCAGTATAAAGCCAGTATCCCTTGTTCTATCGCAAGTTTGCTGTAAAGTTTGTCCTCATTTTTCCCATTTCCAGGTGATGTCCAGCCTCACACCCACCGGCACCCTCAAGTCCTCCACAGGACTGCTCTCATCCTGCTCATCCCCAGCCTGGATGGATCTCAGGGGTTGCTCCAGCCCTGGTGTGGCACCAGCACTTGGTCTTTTTGAACGTCCTAATGTTTCCATGGGCCCACTTCTTGAGCTTTTGTTGGTGCTTCTGGATGGCATTCCACCCCTCACGCGTGTCATAGAATCACAGAATCCCAGCGTGGTTTGGGTTGGAAGGGACCTTAAACTTCAACCGATTCCACACCCAGTCACGGGCAGGGACACCTTCCACTATCCCAGTGTTGCTTCCTAGGCTGCTTCCAAGGTATTCCTAGGTTGCTCCAAGCTCCATACAGCCTGACCTTGGACACTGCCAGGGATGAGAAACCCACAGCATCTCTGGGAAAAAACCCCGGGCTGGGTGTCAATGACACTGCTGAATTTGGTGTCATTTGATTGTTTTACGGACCCTTGAAAATTTCAGACTGTGTCCCACATCTTTTTCCTTTGCCACAGTCACGGTTTCTTTTTGATACTCCTGTATGTAATTCCCTTATTACTGAGATTACAAACTCTGTCAAGAAGGGACCTTTGGGACTATCTATCTATCTAAATAATTTTGTCATCTACAATCCAGTCCCGCTTGTAGCTTGCACCAGCTGTATTTATTTAAGATTTCCTTTTATAAACTCTTTAATAAAAACCCATGGCAGTGTCAAAGAGTATTTTTGCTCTGTAAAAAATGATCCCTGGTGGGATCATAATTTATATTTTAAAATTGAAACCCATTGTCTGAGTCATAAAATTTTGACTATGCAAATCTGTGCAGATTTTGTGATTGCAGATGTTATTGACTGCACTTTTTGCTCCATTTTAAATCTCAAAATACAGTATTTCAAAAAAAAAAGTAGTTTTAATAACAGAGAAATGTTGAAAGATGTCTTAACACCTAGAGATAATAGCTTACTGAGTGTTAAAATAAAAGCAAGGGGAGAGAAAAAATAAACCAAAAGTAGTCTTAGATAAACTTGACAAGGTCACTGGAAACATGGACTGACCTCCCAACTCAGCCACGTATCCTTTCTGTTACCTGAGATAATTCAGGGTGCTGTTGGTCAAGGCTGCAGTTACAAAGTTTTTACATACATTCTCAGGGTCCACAGACTCTAATAGAACTTAAACAAGCATTCACCCACTTCCTGAGATATAAGCTGCTTCCTGAGTCAGCAAGTATCATAGGTCCTTATCTCAACCAGGAATGTAATAACATCAGTTCCTCTTATTCTTTATTTTTCTTATTTCTCTGTATTGTAAAGTCCTCGGCAAAGGCCATTTCTTATGCACAGTTGCACAACTCCCAAAATACTGGGACCTGTAATATAACCAATATATTCAGGATAATTTACAATTTTTTGAAGAGACATGGTAAAGAGGGGGATGTGAGGACTGGATGTAAAAAAANGGAAGGAAGGAAGGACAAGAGGCAAGGTGGCACATTAATTCAGAGGGAGTAATAGGCAGAAGTGCAGCCCAACTGACTTTGTTGATAGGTTTTTACATTAACAGAGACATAGCACTTGGCAAAAATGTCCAACTCCTCAGCAACTTCTCAGTATCATTCCATAAGGAAGAATCAAAACTTGGGCAGGGCCTCAAAAGGGATTTTTCTGCTTTCAAGGTCACAAGAAAGACACTATCTGAAGGCTATGAAAGGTTTCTCAATTTAAAACAGACCCACTTACCATGGTAGGCAATTGAAACTGTTTATCCACTTTGAACAGATAGAATTACCTAATCCTTCTATGATTAGAGGCTAGTGAAGTTAAGTTAATTCTGTTTCTGCAGGCGCTGCTGCCTTTGATGGAAGCAGCTCATCTCGAGGAATGGCCTGCTGGTGTGATGGTGAAACAAATAGTTTTGTCCTTTTGAGCTAAGGAAAAAAAAAATTTGCTATTGATTTTGGCTTAAGAGTGGTAAGTGCTTTCTGTACGATTCTCATCATGGGTTGAGAGCTGTTATTTCGGGCATAAGCCTCACATACCTTGATGTGGAAGACTGCTGCAATACAGAGCCTTGCAGAAATCTTCTGAGGGGATCCCTAGGCCTCTCCAGTTTTTTGGTTTTCCAGCTGGGAAAAGAGGGCTGAGTATATGAAACATCCTTTCTACTGCCACACTGTTCAATAGGCTTGATAGCCTGCACATATTGATTATTTTGGAAGAAAGGTCAAGAAAACAGATAAGCCTTAGTGTTTTTCTGCTTATGACTGGGGGGTGGTTTATCAAGAAAGGCTAAAAAAGCTATTGTCAAAACCCCCCTTTAAAACCAACAGCCTTGCAGGGCTTTCAGGCTGCTTGCAAAGAGTAAAAGTTGTTTTCCAAAGCAGTGTGGAGTTGAAAGGGCCAGAGGCAGCGAGCCTGGCAAAGCCCTGCAGCCTGGCAAGGCTTGTACAGCGGTGCTGAAATGAGCAGATCTGTGGGGCATGGTCAGAAATGCAAGCAGGAGAGGTGGAAAAGGAGCAGAGGAATTACTGTGATGGTGCAGCACATTTTGAAGATCAACCTTGAAAAGTCCAGGTCTTTAAAATGGTCCTTCCACTCAGATATATCCCCTGCACTTTGCAAGAAGAGTGCTTGAGCCAGTAATAAATCTCCATCTCTTGAGGACATCTAAGGCACAAAATTTGCTTGTTTTTTTCTGTGTCAGCCTTCTGCATAATCAGAACAAAATCATTTAGCTTGCTTCTTTTAGTTGAGTGTAAAATAAAATATTCCCCTTATAGCTATCAATTACATTAAATACAAGATACAGGGAAATCCTCTGTAGTGAAGAATAGCTCTATACAAGGATAGTATGGCATATCCTGAGTTGGAATCTGAAAACTAGAAGTAGAGCAAATGAAAAAACATTTTTCCCTAAAAAAAAAAAAAGTCATGGATTGTAGGCTTTAAAAAAAAAATTCACTTGTTAAAGAAGTTTCCAAGAAAACCCAAAAGGAAAATTATCTCAGGTTGACATTTCAAACCAAAATGATGATTTATAAAAATGTGGGGGACTTTTACTGAAAAGAAAAAAAATGGTAGTTTAGGTTGGACTGTAACACAATATTTCATCTTGTTTTGAAATGATCACTCAAAATGGTTTTGTTCTTTTGAATTTCTCCCTGGCAAAATTTTGTGTATGCACGTACGTAGAGCTGACATTCTCTTGCCAAAAATTAGGTTTGACAAAACTGTATTTCTTGGCAGGAGTTCTTTCCTCCTGAAATTTCAATAAGCCTTAACTTTCAGAAATAGATATGTTTAAACAGAAGGGAGATGAGAAAACCAAGAGGTTCTGGGCTAGACACTGGGATAGCTGAGGTGTTGGGTCAGCTGGAGAACAGAGTGAAAAAATCCACCTTCAGAAAGGCTTGCTGCTGAAAAGAGTCATTGATGAATTGTGCGTCAGTGAGTATCTTCAGCTATGAACCTCGGTCATGTGTGAATGCCTGGGTGTGGGAGGGTTGTGAATGAAGGATTGTTCATGGAGGCACAATAAAATAATGGTTTTGGAGAATTTTTACCCCAGAGCACATACAGGCGCAGTTATGACAAAACTTCATAACAAAAGATAATTATTCCTTTGCCCGTGCCCAGCTACAAGTGCTTTCCCACCTACCAAGACAAATACCACGCTAAGAAAAGAACTTTCTTTTGTCCAGAAAGTGGCAAGTGCTGCCTACAGGGCTCCTGTGGCCAGAGACCTCCACCTACAGTGAGGAAGGATTGCAGCAGCTGCATTGTCAGGCTGACAATGTCACGTGGAGGCACAGGGCTCACCCTACAGCCCAACAGTCAATCGAGAGTCTGTTCAGCACACGGGGCTCCAAATCAGGCATCCAGCCATGACCAGTGCTTGCTGAGGCTGTCAGAGATGCTGTGCCAGTCCATTAGTAACTGGAGGACCCACTTTAGGATCAGCATCATCAAACTGCTCCTGCTGCCTACTCCTAGGCATCAATCCTTGGAATCCTGAAGAAGCTTCTGGTGGAATCTGCCATTTTTTCCCAGTGATGAAACTTAGCTTGGGATGTAGGTGGTCAAATTTACAGGTGTCGAATGTAAAAGTCATCCCGGCTGGTCACTCTCCTCACTGGAAGCACTCCAAAGGACAATATTTTTAATTTTAAATCTGATGATCCAGAACCTCTCAGCATTTAATATGGGGGAAAAAAGAACCAAAGACAAATAGCTCAGATGGAGATATCTGCCTTTTAGCCTTGCTTTGTTTCTGCATTGGAAGAGGCATTTTGTACCCAACAGGGTACATTCTATTATGAAGATCTCACATTTGGTAAAGAAAAAATTAGCATCTTGTTATCATACAATATATTGAAGATCATTAAAAGCTTCAGGAAATTAAGAGGATTATGAGAGATGCTTTGTCAGAGTGAAGATAATGTCTTTAGGCAGGTCCATTTGCGCATATTTGTGTAAAAAGTACTCAAAGGTCTGGTGGCTTCATAGGAAGGGCTGTGCTCCCTCTGCACTTCAGGCTGGTGAGGGTGACACTTGCAGCCCCACGGTCTGTTCTTGTTCAGGGGAACAAGTGCCAATGCTGTGGGGTATTGCACGGTCTAATGAGAGCAGGAGAGAGTATAATCAAGACTGTTCCACAGGTGCCTCTGTCTTTGTATGGGATATTTCTGTGAAGTGTTTCAGGCTGATGCAGTCCCATGGCACCTGTGCACTGAGCTGGCAGGACAGGAGTCACCCACTTCTGGGGCTGATGAGTCTGCTCAAGCCCCTTTTTGGCTTAGTAATCAGAGCAAGATGAGAACATGGATGAGGGGAAGACATTGCTTGCAGCAGGGGAATTGAAGCAGAGGGAGAATCATTGTAGACTTCTCTACAGTACCTAACCCTCCTAACAACCTACTTCAGAATCATCCCCTCTCCTTTGCTTGTCATGTTCTAAAATAAACCATACTATCATAGATGTTCTAAAATAAGCCATACTATCATAGAATCAGAGCATCTCAACCTGGAAGGGAACCATAAGGTCATCAAGTACAACTCCTTGCAGGACTACCAAAACAAAGAGCATCTTCCAAATACTCCTTGAACTCTGACAACCCTCTTTGGATGACAGACTTTGATTAACTTTATAGCAGGATAATGATATCCTTTTCCTAAGCTGCTTTAGGTACCATACTGAAGAAACCTTAGGGAATTCATATTTCCTAACTTTTCAGTTTTCCATTTTGTCTTGCACGCAGTGACTCCTGCATGGACACAGCTTGCCAAATGCTTACCAGGTTTGCAAAGTTTGCCATCACTTTTTGGGCAGGTAAAATAGAGGTTTAGAAGTCTAATTTTCACCTACTTTTTTTTTTAATTGTAGTTCAGACACTTAAGCTGTTTATTTTTTTTACTAGGACATTTCATTCAGCTGGCAAAGTATTCAGATGTGTATTCACCAGGAGCAATCATAGGGACTGCCTACACAAATATTACATTACAAGAAAGCACCTTGAGCCATGATGTTCCTTGTTACTAGGAGGCCTGAACCCTGGAATCCTGACCACAGAAAAGTGTTAGAGAGTTACTTCCCAGAAAAGAACTGCAGCTTGAATACCCCTCTAGCAAGGCTTTAATATATTTGTAGAAAGAAGTTATGAGATAAACACTCATGAGACACACAGCTGTAGACTTAGTCAATAGAGTAGTTATTGATACCTGATCTCCAGGGTATGTGGGAACTACACCTAAGAAGGTGGGAAGAGAAAAGCTGACCAAAGGAAGAAAACCTGCAGTCAGAACTTTGCAAAATTGCAATCCACATCTTCACTGAGGAAAAAAAAAATTAAAAGTATAGTAGAAAAAAATTGAAGCTTGCTGGCTCAAGAATGACTATTTGCTTTAACAGAATCCGAGAATGGTTTTGGTTGGAAGGGACCTTAAAGACCATCTCATTCCAACCTGCCATGGGCAGGAACACCTTCCCCTTTTTTTTAAAGGCTGCTAAATCACTTGCTCTGGTGGTTAGGATGTTATTATTCACTCTGAGGTTACAAGTGATGTCTTCTGCTGGTCTTCTTTCATTAAACTGTGTCTCAGCCAAGAATCATAAGGTTGTGCAAGTAAAAAGGGAGAAAACTGCTGTGGAACTATATAAACACCTATTTAAAAACTAAATTGTTGAAATAACAAAAATACTGCACTGAGTTCAGTTCTAGCAGTGTGTACATATCTCTACTGGTATCAATGAAACTGAGGCTATTAACACCTGCAGAACATGTGATCCATAGCTATAAGTTATGGTCACACCAGAACCGTTCCAGGAGGCAAATGTTTTATTTGGTACAAGAATATGTGGTATCTAATTACATGTCCAAGTTCAAAATACGAGATAGCCATATCCATGTTATGCAAGCTTATAAGGCATCCACAGAGTACTCAACTATATAATTCACAATAAAAATAACATTATCAAACAAACAGGTGCTCAGTAGTACTCAAAAACAACCCAACAGATTAATTTACTAAGATTGCATTTCTTTGTGACTTTCTTGACCTTTACAGTAAAGCCTAATTCCAATTAGTTCAGTTATAAAGTCCATAACTCTTGTAGGTACCGCAGTGTGCAACACATTATCATTTTACAATGCTCTCCCTGATTTGCAGCACAAAACATGCACTCCTTATGGGAATTTGTTGGCAGGCATTTAGGGCAGCTGGAAGTGATCATGAGGTGCAATTACTGTCTGTGCATATCCACATCTGGAAAACAGTTCTTTGCAGATTTTAAAATAGCCTTAATAAAGAATGGAACCTTGTACTTGAATCAATGGAAAGGGTGAAGGGGTCTCAAGGCCAAATTTGTAAGAGAGCTAGAATAAAAAGAACACACTGTACAAAAAAATAGAAAATAATTAACGGAAAATTAATTATTGTCAGAAATGTTTGCCATCGTTCTTCATGGAAAGAAGAAATATCATCCATGGGCAGGGGTGTAGGGAAGTCCTCCGTTAAATAAAACATCTAATATTTGCCATGTCAGATTTAACAGTGATGACACTGGCTGGAGGATGTTAGGTGATATTATCTGTAACACGTAATCTCATGATGTCTGGTGGACAGGAAAACAGCAGTTGATGTGAGATGTGCAGAGAGGTTTACCAAAAAAAGTCTAGGGGAAAATGGAGGCAACCCAAGAAATACCAGCACTATCTTTAAGAGGTTAACCTTAATGGGTTCCTTGTGGTGACAGTGGCTGCATCACGTGCTGGGTCTAGCTCTCTTCTTGCTTTGGAAAACCTCCTCAAGGAAAGCGAGCAGTATTTATTACTCCATCCCTGTGATCTTGGCCACCCTAGCTACATTTGTAGTTGCTTCAGGATGGCAGTGAGTTGGGGACGGTCACTCTGTGACGTGCTGCAGCTATCTGTCAGTGAACATGCTCAAGAACCCTTGCATGGAAATGCCCCGAGTTTAGCCACACTTCGCCCTATTATTCTCACAGTTTGACATCTCTCAACTCCAACGCAAAGCAGTGGATGCTGCTGCTCCTCAGCACCTCCAAAAACTGCCCAAATGAAACTTAAAACATGCAAAGCAAAACACACAGTGATTAAGACACACTTAATGGTATTCAAAAATCTCTTTTAAATTGTTTCAATTTTTAATTGCGGGTTATGCAACTGTAAAAAGTTTCTCTTTCACTCCTCCCTAAAACAAGTGGTCCCTTCTTCTCCTTTATGCAATTAATATTCAGGTTTTAATCCTTCTCCATGTGTGCTTTGGGATAAAGATACCATCAGTCTCTTCCCACAGGCAGTTAACAACTGGACAGAGGGAAATAACTACACTGGGGAAGGTTCAGGTTGGACATGAGGAAGAGTTTCTTCACTGAAAGGGTTGTCAGGTATTGGGAGGGGATGCCCCTGGTGGTGGTGGAGTCAACACCCCTGGAGGTGTTCAAGAACTGCCTGGACGTGGCACTCAGTGCTCTGGTCTGGGTGACAAGGTGGCAACCAGTCAAAGGCTGGACTTGATGATTTCGGAAGTCACTTCCAACCTCAATGATTCTCTTCTGACTACTCAGACACAGATCTCAGAGCAGCACACTCTTCCCACAGTCTTGTGTGCAAGAAACCATCCCACCTGCTGAAATCTGCCATAAACATTCCCTGCCTTCCTCCTTCCCCATGTTTGGTTATCGGTGCTGCTAAATAACTTGTGCTTTCTGTCCTGCAGGTAGGTGAATACTTCTATTGGAGTCTAAGATGTGCAATTTGCAATATTTATTTTGACCCATTCCAGTTGAAATAATCTTTAAAGGATGCATGTGGGCACTTCAGGGTCCTCGCTCTTTTTTCTCTCAGAGGGCCTGTCTAAATCACTGAGTTTTGTTAATTCCCACAGAAGGTGAGTCATGTCCTATTGTGAGCATTTCTACATTTAGAATATTAATTACTTTCAACAGGCCTAAGCTAAACTATGCAAGTAGTTAACACAAATATAAACAGACCTCTAACAATATAAAAGACCATAATGAGAAAGGTTTTTGCAACCAAGCTAAGAGGTTTTCTTTATTTTTTTCTTCCCCTTGAGTGACAAGAAAAACCTGAAACAACAAAAGATTTGAGGAAGGTGGCAAAAACAGTGAAGGCTAGCAAGGCCAGAACAGTTGAGGTGGGAATAGTGGATTTCTGCTGTCTTGAACTAACCCTGCTACCTGCACAGGAGCAGGCCAGATCGGTCACCACGCAGGATGCTCTGTTAGCTCTCTCACAAGCAGACACCACAGCCGACACGCTGCCCAGAGCAAGGAATGACCCCAGATTTCCTCACCGGCTGCAGCCTCCAGCTGGCTTTTCTGCACAGTGGAGCAAAAAGAAAAAGTATAAGCTGTTTCTCCAGCAAGTAGTGAATTTATTCATCACCTCAGTGCTCCCCAGGCGTGGGCAGGACCTCGCCTGTAAAGCAGAGCACGTTTTGGCAGCTCTCAACGGTGGGTGTTTCTGCCAGAGCGGCTCTCCGAATACTCTTTGTACAGCCAGATTTCATCAGAACAAAGCCAACACTAATTCAAGGCTAGGTCTCTCTAATGATGTTTTATTATGAGTAAACATTGGGCTAAGCACAGCTGTATTAAGTGGATTTTGGATTCTTTAGTTGTAGAGAACCCTTGGGAGCATCTGTCCCTACATTAACATCGCGGCGAGTATGGGTTTTCACCCAGTAATTCCTGCAGCAAGCCAGTAATTTTTGTTAGGAACTGGAGGATCTCAGGAAACGCTTTGAGAGCTCTGCAATGTTCCTGAAGCTGTCTATTGTCCTGGGAATCTCTGCCTCAATCACCCATCTGGCTTCCCTCGTGTTGTATGCACAGGGCACTCTCACCCTTTCCAACAGCTCCGGGGGACCCAGAGGGAGAACAACTAAAATCTCCGTTCATGGTCTGCCTGTTGTGGGTAAAGTCTGCTCTCAGGTACATCTCAGACTAAGGAGCATTATTACTGGTATTATTACTACCAGTATTAGTATTTATCAAAGCAAGGCATTAGTAAGGCTAGATGCACAAATGAAAACCAAAACCCTTGCAAGATTCAAAATACAAAATCTCAGAAAATGGGAAGCAAAGTAGTAAAGTCAAGTGTTTTATGGATATATTTCCTCTGCAAGTATCTTTACACTGGTGTGTCCAGGGAAGGGAACGGAGCTGGGGAAGGGGCTGGAGCCCCAGGAGCAGCTGAGGGAGCTGGGAAAGGGGCTGAGGCTGGAGAAAAGGAGGCTCAGGGGGGCCCTTGTGGCTCTGCACAACTCCCTGACAGGAGGGGGCAGCTGGGGGGGTCACGCTCTGCTCCCAGGGAACAGGGACAGGAGGAGAGGAAAAATCGTCCTCAGCAGCATCAGGGGAAGATTATATTAATTATTAGGAAAAAAAAATCTTTGCAGAATGGGTTGTCCAGCCCTGGCAGAGGCCTCCCAGGGCAGCCCCCATCCCTGGAAGGATTTAAAAGCTGTCTGGATGTGGCACTTGGAGACAAGGGTTAGTGGTAAACAAGGTGGTGGTGCTGGGATAACGGTGATCTTAGAGGGCTTCTGCAACCTTAACAATTCTATGATTAGAAATTTGATACTTTCAGGAAGAGTAATTTTTAGTTAACAATAGTTTCTTTTCCACATAGATATTTTTCTAATTTATTTTGTACTAGAAGCACTACTAAGAGGCAAATATATTTTACTAAAGGAAGATTGTCATGAAGGTCTCAGGGGTGTATTTTGCTGCCTGCCATCCCATTCTCACCTGGAAGCTGGACTCACCAGCAAGACTACACCACCCTTAACACTTCACTGTCTGAGATTTCCCAAATGTTCAACTTGCCTTCAATAAGAAGAGAAACCATTAAATATTACAGAAGGTTTAGCAGTAAACTCCAATCTCCCTGTGGCGCAATATTCAAAATATTTTGGGGGCTGAGTTCATTTAAAATGAGATGTCACGTGGGAAATCATAATAAAACTGAAATCCTGCCTCTGTACCCTCACCCCCAAAAATTATTCAGAAAGAAATCTCTGCCCAGAGTTATTTTTCCCACTTCTCAGAGGGAAAGAAAAGCATAAGGAAAGTAGATGCATTTTCCAATAGATACATACTGAGCCTGTGACAAGGTATAAACTCAACATCAACACATCATTCCTAGCACTACACAGATTTCTCTCTGCTGGAAGCAGGAGTACAATTACACATAAGCCTCCAGACAGCTGGCCTGCAGTAGGACTTTTTCAACACTTTGAATTTGAGATGGATGAGAAAAAGAAAAAGCAGCTATGCCACAAACCTGGTGGGAGAAGTTTTGCCTATGGGAGATGATGAATAT
Organism: Platysteira castanea; assembly: GCA_013397175.1. Classification (NCBI taxonomy): domain Eukaryota; kingdom Metazoa; phylum Chordata; class Aves; order Passeriformes; genus Platysteira; species Platysteira castanea. Next base: position 37,537 of record VYXC01003489.1, on the reverse strand, counting down.
TCAAATCACAGCTTGCATGAAATGCCATAGCACCTTAGTCAAACAGAGTTTGAAACAAAATTGCTCCTCAGCTGTTTTGGGTCTGGTCCACAGTTCAAAATGTTTCAGTTAAAAACAACAAAAATAAAAAGTATAATTTATTTTTCCCTATTTAAAAGAAAATACTTGAGCAAATAATATTTCTTTTTGCAAATCCCTCTCTTTTTCTAAAGCCAACATTCAGTGCAATTTGCATTCTCTTGTCTTTATCTTCCAGACAAAGATCTTCAGGCATACACAGGTTAAAAAAGGGTTGCCTGACGGAATCCCTCATGTCTTTGATCCTAGACAATTATCTCACACGTGCTCACACTGTCCTCTCCTGTCCCATAGTTTATCCTTGCACTGACAGAGAAAGATTCATACTAACAAATGCACCTGGCAAATGTTTAGGAATAAATTCATTTACTGCATCGAATACTTTGCCTGCTTGTACAGAAGGTGTAAACACTAATAAATTGGCAGTCATGAAATTAATGATGACTGTAAACTACGGAGGTACTTAACTACTTCTGCCAAATCTGTCTCCTGAACTATAAATAAGAGGGAAATGTATTTGGAGATAAGGAAGACCTCATAAATATAGTAAATTAAATTATGGAGCCCAAGGAAGTCTAGAACAAATATATCGGTAGGTCCATGTGATAAGTTGTAGCTGATAAGAGACTTACTCCCAGTTTTTTGTGGGGGTCCCCAGCTCACAGTGACCAGCATCATTTCTTTTGAGTCACAGATCAGAGCTGTGCTGGAAACACAGTGGAAGTATGAAAACACATAAAGAAAAACAACATTGTGTATTATCCTGTTCTAGGTGCTTGGCAGGGATCTAGTGTGGTGTACAAACAGCTCAGGGGTAGCAACCAAAAGCCTTGGGCTCATTAGGTGTCACAGATAAAAGCTGTCCTGCGGGGGGTAAGTCCCTTCTAGTGATAAGAATAATACCCAGCCCTTGGCAAGTCCAAAGGCACCTCAGGAAGTGGGAGGAAAGTCCCTGCTGGTACCCACATTTTGAAAATGGAGAAAATAAAACCCAAAGGCCCATTTCTGTTTCAACAAATTTCCAGTTGCTCAAACTCATGTGCCAGGGCTGGGTTCCCCTAAGTCAAGGAGAAAGAAGGACAGCCTTAGATGTAATTCCCCTCATACGTCACCTCATTTTCTCTCCACCAGCAGTTCAGTGGAAAAGGAGGGGACCCCAGAAATTACTACTGCTACCCTGGAGTTCTTTATCCCTTGTCCCTGCATCTGTCACCCCTGAGGACCAAATCCTGCTCTGCCTCACTGGGGAAGGAGAGCTGGACGCAGCCAGTTCTGGCAACCTGGGGAAAGCAGGCCCTTGTGGAAGAAGACTCATTTTTCTGGAGCCCTGAGCTTCTTTTTTTTTCCTTCCATGAAGGGATGGAAGAGTGATGTCAAGGGACTTTGGATCCAGCCCTTCAAGCACTGTGAATCAGCCAAGGAGTCCAGCCAAAGCTGCACAACTTTCCCCAAATGCTGCCCCTTCCTAATTCCGCTTCCCAAGTGATTTGCTTACAGTGTCTCTGGCTGCCTTCTCCCCACCTGCCACTCAATCAGAGCTAAATGTCAAATGTCTCTGCCATCAGCCATGCCAGGCATGCTATAAAAAGCAGCTGTCTCCCTGACAAACTGTGCTTTCTGAAAGTCCTGTCTTCAACTTTTCTGTCATTTGCAGCCTTCCTTTAATTTTATTTTTAACACTCTGTCGGTCTGTCTCCCTGGGATCACTCTGCAGCAAGGGCATCCCAGAGGAGCACATTCCCCTCCACTACACCCTGCAGGAGAAAAGACAGGAGGGAATACCTAAATCCCAGCGCTCCCAGGGATAAGCTGAGCAGTACAATCATCCCATGGTCTGTGCAAACCCTCCCGGGAGGGAGATGCTCACAGGGGAACTCCGCTGTGACAGGTCCCATCACCACCACATTCCCTACACTCGAGGCATGGCCCAAGGCACCCTCACACCCTGCTCATCCTCTTGAGCACTGACACCACAAGCAGGCAGCACAAGACGGAGCAAGTTTGGAGTTGCCCACAGTGACTTTGGGGGCCACTTTTAAGGAGAGCTGAGCAGGGTTTACCGGAGCACAGTCATCTAACCTGGTACCTGCACTGCAGTCCTCTCCTGCACACGGGCATGTTCCTCTTTTGATGCTGAGGCTGGTGGGCAGGTAAATACTGCAGTTGAAAAACTGAGAGTAACAAAAAGCTGTTGGCTTTCTGTGAGAAAATTGCATATTCTGTGCTGTTTTCCAGAGAAGCAGCATTGTGGGGATTTATAACGCACCTGCCTATTTCCAAAAGTACCTGGTTGAAAAAGAGTTTCTTTATAGGAAAAGGGTGGTGTTCCTCTTTCCTTTTTCACTGTAAAAGGTTTCCAGCTGGGAATGCTCAGAATTTCATCTCCTTCAGTGTAAAAGGACACAGCCAGATCTCACCCTGGCTACCAAACACCCCCCGCCTGGACACTGACAGTGCACAAGCTCCTGCAGTTCCAGCTCTTTCTGGAACTAATACCCTTCATCCTGGTTCTTGCTGAACCATTAGGAGCTCAGGTAGGAAAGAAAAGTGGGGGGTTTGGGGTTGAGTTAGTTCAGGATCCCACCAGCATTCCTCACTTCTCTTCCTGCAATCACTCAGTCCCATTTTTATCCACACACAATCATCACCACTGAATCCACTTGTGGTGTCTCCTGAACGAGAGCAACAGTAAATTTTTCAGCAACCATGGCATCTTACTCTCTCTTGTAAAACTTGGACTTTGAACTTACTTTTAGATTCTGAAAAAGGACTTTTTTCTGAGAAAATGACAACTACCTTGTTTATTTGACCACTCGTCTGTGTTGCTGAGCAGGAAAGGTATTTTTAGCCTGGCTGTCAGCCTCACAAATAGTCCAGAATTCTTATTTTGTTTCCCCTGCCTCGCTCGTTGCCACCAATAAAAATTTTGCAGCCAGAAGTTCTCTCTCAGAGTGAAGTATTAGCCACGAGAGAATCCAGCCTGTATTCCCAGGGACACGTCAGCTCTGCAAAACACAGAAATCCTGTCTTTGTTTGCACAAAGGAAGATATGACTGAAATACAAAACCACATATATAACACACAGACAAAATAGGGCTAGCAGTAAAAAAGGAGTTGCTTTTAATTCTTCCCTTGCAAGATTACCTCTGTCAAATTTTCAGTGTTTATACATGTAGCAAAAGTATTGCAAATTCAGAATGGATCCAAATGAAAATATTTGATGATGGAGTTTATTTTAAATACTGTTGAGGCAAGTCATGGGTGACATGCTCTCAGAGGATTTCTCTCTGATATGGGATTTTAAAAGTACATGTGGAGTCAAGAAAATTTACTGTATGCTGAGAGTTTGGTGTGCCAGGCATTTGATTTCAGCTGTGTGTTTGCCATGTGCCTTCATCTACAGTGTCTTCTTCTCTGTTAACTCATGCAATCATTTGCTGGGGCTTCATTACAAACTAAATTGACTCAGGTAATAATAGACATCCCAATATGGATGCAAAATTAATCTCATTTAGAGCTGAGTCCCTGCCCAAAAGCCTGAGAAGGGTCAGTTCAGCGAAGTCTGTAAGCAGATGCCCAAATTCATCCCTATTAAACACAACACATTAGTGCTTCCCTAAAGATTTTACAGATTTGGGACTCCTGCCTGATTTGTAAGTGGTGAGTGGCTTTGATTTCTGTGCGCCAAAGGAGCTGGAAAGAAATTTAATTTTTATATTGAGAGTATTTCCACCAACAAAAGATGAGTGGTTCTAAGTAGGTCTTTTTTTTCTGTCTATTTAAATTAGATTAAATAAGATTATGGTATTATTAGCATCATTAGGGTTATTATTAGGAAATTACTATTCACAGCACTCTTATTGTCATATTCTACAATAAGAAAAGCACATCTATTAAAATGATTGAACATCAATACGTAAGCTCCTAATAATCCAATGGTATCAATGAGTTCATCTTTTAGATTCAATTGCAAAAGTCGTCGTTTGCTGGTGATTACCCAATTGCTCATTAGAAGAGATTTTCTGAGACTCAGCAGCTCTCTAATGATGATGCATAGTCATTACATTTCAGTCAACCTATTCTTAGTGCAGCCATTGGATAACGTTTAGCTGTTGCTATTTTATTGTTATAATTGGCATGTAATAATGACATCATGACCCCGGCCATAATATCAGAGTTTTGTCTTNACTTTGCAGCTCCCTCTAGATAGGGAGGTGTAGACTGAAGGTGATTGTAGCCATCACAGGAAAAGTCTGATATGTAAATAGCTAACATTGAGTGTGCACTTAATCTTTGATAGCCTGGACTCTGAAAACAGGATTTCACCATCCTTTTGCCACTTGACTCATTCTGTTTTCAAGCAGCACATCACGGGAGATTACGACTTTTAGGACAGGGGTTGACAAGGAAAAGGGAAGACCTGAAATGTGCTAACTTAATTTGGGCAACGTGAACTTGAGAGGAGAGTGGTCTTTTGGAATTACTCATCTATTTTCTGCTCACGCGGAAATCAGTGGCAAGACTTCCTTGGACTTCGGTAGTCATGGAGCTGTTCAAAAATAAATCTCAGTTCACCAGGATATTTCCAAAGTTAGTGGGAATCAATTTTCGGTTATTTTAGAGGTACTCCCACAGCAATTTACACTGATTAAACTTTTCCGCCTTTGCAAAACTGTAGGCATTCAGATTTTGTGCCTGCATACATCCACTCCTTGTATTCACTTTGTCCCTCACTACCCAGGCAGTGACAAGCTGCAATAGCAGCCTTGTTCAACACATCCAGACGTTCCAGCTTCAGACAGCACATATCCAAAACCGCACCTGGAACCAGATATGAGGTAGCTCTTTTCTTCAATTTAACAACCTCCATTATGTTAACTCAGTGTGAATGCAAAAGAGATCCTTAGAAATCATTCTGTTTTTTCCTGCATAAAACTAGTCAGAAATACTGACTAGTAAAGCTCCAGCAAAGATGGTTTCCATAGTTGAAGAAGGATGGTGATTTTGCACCTGCATCAGAGTTTAGGTTTAGCTCCTATGTTCAAATTTCAGTTGTTGTACACACTCAGACTCTCACACCATTCTGAGCAATGTCCTTCAGCCAAACCTCCTGTCATCAGTTCAGTTTTGGCTAGAATTTGGATGTAGAGGTCAGGTTGGCAAAGAGACTCCTCAGAGAAGGATTTCAGTACATATTTCATATGGAACACTTGCCTCTGTGCTTTGCTGGACAGGGATGGTTTTAAACATTGCCAAATTCTTTCCTGAATGAGTGTTAGCTAAGTAAGAATGAGTGCAGATTGACAAGGCTAGTTGCAGACCTGAGGGACAAAGAAATGAACAACTTTCTCCTTCTTAAAACCTCTGAACTGCTTCAGAACCATTCCTTGGCATTACTTTTTTCCCATTTATCCTGCAGAGGAGTGCTTATGGCATGATGACTTAAGCCATAAAATACCCCCAGTTCCTACTCTCCAGCCACAGACGGGTGGTATCCACATTGTCTCTGCAATCCTTTTATTGCCCATTCTGTCTTTGCAAGGAAATAAGCATTCTGATTTTTTGGAGAAGTGAGACATCTGTTTAGTCTCCGTGCATGATAGTGGGTGGCAGACAGGGAACATCATCGTGGGGTGTCTGGGTGTTGCCATTTGCAGGCAGCCCCATCACCACTTGCAATGGGCTCCCCAGGATTGGCAGCAGCCTCCTTGGGACTGACCACAGGACATCCCCAGTCCTGAGATGTTTCCAAAGGAAACACCAATGGCAGCTGCCATTCAGGGACAACAGGATTAGCAGCCTTGTCTGCTGTGACTGGATATTGCATGCCTGCACAGAGCTTTTTCCTCGACTCCAGCTCCTTTTTTGGTTCAGCCATGGGTCTTATTCAGGCAGGCAAGAAGCTCTGGTGATCTTCTTAGGGCCTTCACTGTCTCCCAGGAGTTCTGGAGAGGGGGAACCTCTGCACTGAGGTTCCAGTCGCAATGCAGTCCTCCTAAGAAGCTGCCATTTCCCCGTCTGGAAGCATAATGAAGCTTTGTGTGACTTTATGCCTTGTGCATGAAAGAGTGCTCTGCGTCAGAAAGGCTCAGCCCTGGCTTAACACATAAGAAAGCAATTAGGGAGATGGGGGAAGCCAAATGTCTCAAGAATAAAGACAAAAAAACTGTGGGATCTGGCTAATTCCAGAAGCAACACCATTTAAGTTATTACTTGATGCCAGTAGTTACATTGCTCCTCAGCAGACACTGGCTCTCTCAAACTGTCTGAGAACAGCCACGTCATGAGCAGCAAAATTGTTGTATGTGTCTGGAATAAAAACCCTACAAGGGACGTAAGAGATATCACAAGAAGGCCTCTACTCACCCATGTGCACATCCCAGGGGATGCGTGTGAGCTATTTGTGTTGATAAGGGTGAGACTGCCTTGCTGGGACAAAATCCTGGCAAACAGGAAAAGATCCAAGCCACTGACTGCACAAGACCGCAGTTATCTTCGGGACTGATATCGAAGCTGACTCAACACCATCTTAGAGGAGTGATAATGGCTTGCCACGGCTCATCTGCTCCCCGCTGGGGAGAAACAGTTGTCAGGGAGAAGCAACCAGGGGAAATGTTTGAATGCTGAGCACACAACTGCAGAATGAGGTGACACCTATGCAGGAACAGATTTATACAGTCGAAGATCCTGGATTCCCATCACTAGGCTGTCAGGCAAGCAAAGACCAGTGCCAAGAATAGAGGATAACTGAGATCTGTGTCCAAGCTATGATGCTGAACCCAATCCAAGATGCCCTACGGCTGTTTGGCTAACTAGGAAAACTTAAACATTCCCCCACAGTCAGACTCAATCTTTTGCACTCATAAAACCTCAACAGTTTGTCTTGCCATGATAAAGGCTGTCAAGAAACAAAATCCACAGTATCTGCAAGGAAGTTTTTGAGCCAGTCAGTAATCATTTGTGTCCATGTCTTCAAACTCAGCAAGAGTGGGTGGGAATACATCGTTATAGGCATATTCCAGCTGCAAAATATTAAAATCTTCTACAAACATCATGACCTAACTCACGATTTTGGCAGCTACCACTCTCACAGGGATCATCTGCTTATGACACATTCCTTACTTCATTTAAGAGACATGTTTTCAAACAATTGTCATGTGCAATTTCCTCTGCACCTGATATTTTTCTTGCAGGGATGAGACAACTGCAGCAGCTTGGTGGGGTGGGACTCTGACCCCTTGTGTGCCACTGACATACAGTGCACATCCTTGAGTAGAGACAGTTCCTACACCAGCAGCTGTGACGAGAGCAGGGCTGAGAACATTGGTAGACTTGGATACTGCCTTAAGGGGCACTTTTATCCATTTCTGGCTGGCTTCTAATAATGCCAGTGTTAGTTAGTGTGTTTCTTCTCTGTTAGATAGAATGGCAATGTGAAAAGCAAAAACTGGGGAGGACTGGGAAGACCATGGTTGTGTACAGAACTTTTTTCTACCCACTGTATTATCGAAGGATGCTAGTCCAAGATGATNAAAATGATTGAACATCAATACGTAAGCTCCTAATAATCCAATGGTATCAATGAGTTCATCTTTTAGATTCAATTGCAAAAGTCGTCGTTTGCTGGTGATTACCCAATTGCTCATTAGAAGAGATTTTCTGAGACTCAGCAGCTCTCTAATGATGATGCATAGTCATTACATTTCAGTCAACCTATTCTTAGTGCAGCCATTGGATAACGTTTAGCTGTTGCTATTTTATTGTTATAATTGGCATGTAATAATGACATCATGACCCCGGCCATAATATCAGAGTTTTGTCTTTAAACCACACCAGGGAGGTGTGGTTAGAGCTCAAACTGTGATTTTTGGGGCATTTTGTAGATGCTGCATGACGATGACTTGGTCAACTGGAGGAGGAATGTGTTGCTCATTCCTCTGACTCGGGGCTGAGCAGTAAAACTGTATATCAGAATACAGACATACAATATATATATAGTATAAATACACACGATATATATTATATAGAATTATATTCTATATTAGATTATATTATATAGAATATAGTAACTGTATAGATCAGAAGAGAAGCAATAGGTCTGCATGTGTCTGCTGTC
>VYXC01003489.1:0-26421 GCA_013397175.1 Platysteira castanea | reverse complement strand
ACCCACTGTTTTATCGAAGGATGCTAGTCCAAGATGATTGCCACAAAAATTATCAGAGGGCTGGAGCACCTCTCTTAGGAAGACAGGCTGAGAGAGTTGGGGTTGTTCAGCCTGGAGCAGAGAATACCTTAAGGGTATTCTGGAAAGCTGGAGAGGAACCTGGGACAAAGGATGGAGGGACAGGACAAGGGGGAATGGCTTCACATTGAAAAAAGGCTGGATTCGATGGGATATTGGGAAGGAATTCTTGGCTGTGAGGGTGGGGAGGCCCTGCCTCAGGGTGCCCAGAGAAGCTTTGGTTGCCCCATCCCTGGAAGTGCCTAAGGCCAGGTTGGACAGGGCTTGGAGCAAAGTGGGATAATGGAAGGTGTCCCTGCCCATGACAGAGAGCTTGGAACAGGATTATCCTTAAATTCCCTTCCAATCCAAACCATTCTATGATTCTATGCTGAGCCAGCAGGGCCATTCACCATGAATCACCCCTGCACAATTTCACCTGGAGGTGTCTAGCTGCTTCCTGGGAGATACAAAATTTCTATCAGAATAACCTTGGATAGGCTGAGACAATCAATTGTAAACACCAAAATGAGAAATCCATTTCTTCAGCAAATTGAGAAAAAAAAAATTCCTTCCCAACAAAAACAAAACAAAACAAAATAAAACACCAAAACCCCCACCAAATTCCATCTTACATATGCACAAGCAGCCTTGTTTGTGCTAACAAGTCTAGTTTCATGCACATCCCAGTCAAAAGTGATGTATATATAACTGCTATCACATGTAGCAATTAGAAACACCCTGACATCCTGTTCTTTTCTGCTCCTTCCCCCTCTCCATGATTCAAAATGCTTCAGCTCCTAAAAACACTCACCCTCATATCCCATTCCCCTTCATGTAAGCCCCAACCAAGTTGCCCTCTTCCTTACCGTCTTTAAGTGTTCAAAGGTAATTTTAAAGAACACCTCATTTAGCTTTCATTTTACTGAGATTCAGCCTGCCCATAAATCAGAGCTGAAGGGGAATTGGAGAGAGTCTCAGCTAATCAAAGCTCCAATCTCTAAAATGTTTAAATATAAATCAAAATAGTTGAAGGCTCTCCAAAGCTTCAATTTTCTTTGAAAGCCCTAGTTCTTATTTTTCCTGTGCTTAGCTCTCAATTTCATCCTCATCCCTTCAAGGTATTTTCTAAGTATTTTTTAGTCACTTTCTCCAAGACATTGAGCTGCCTGGTTCAAGAATTATATTAAATTTTGACCTGTGAGTGAGTTGCTACACTCCCAAGTAGGAGTGCTTTGTCCAAATTAAGGTGTTAGGGTTCAGCTCCTAAATTGAAGTTTACTAATGACTTTAAGGCAAAAAATGTTCCTAGAATCTATTGAAAACATGACTTTGATCATCCATTCCATATTGCAGTCATAACTACATGCTCCATATGTCAGAAATGATAAAATGTTTCTGCCTCCCTCTTTTGCTTCAGAAGTCTGAAAGTCTGCTAAATTAATCTGCTTACCTATCTTTATCACATCTTATAGTTCTGGAATGGAATATGGGTTAGGAAAGTTAAGAATATAAGCTTATTTCTTTCTCTTCCTCTGTCCTCCCTTCCTGTGCTAAAGTTATTGAGAGAAAGGAAAAAAAATTACACATTGTAAAAGATATTTTAATCCTTGGGTTTAATCATTCGAGCATGTGAGTTTACCAAAAGAGTTCTCACTGAAAAGCATATCCTTTCATTCTTCCCAATATGTGGGGTATTAGCATGTCATATCAGTGTGTTTGATTTTGCTAAAATAACCAGCCTTTCAGAGAACTCTCCTGTTAGAAGAATGGAAAATGTGGGGCATAGGAATATTTGGACACTTTTCTGGGTGCGTGGTGCACATGCATAAACACCCACGGGGAAATGAGCTTCTGAGCAAAACTGCAACAAGTGTTAACAGAAGGTGTACATGGAATTTTTATTTTATGTATTGACAGCAGATACACAAAGGTTATGCAGTTATGCAAATCAGGAGTTAAGAACATGTCTTGTAACATACCATATTGATACCTCTCCTACCTAGGATAGCTCTTCAGTTATTGGGTGACCTCCTCAGATCTCCCTCAGAGATCCCTGACTTAGGGCAGACGAACTTCAATAAAAACGCTGAGATATGTTCCAGGGTTGGTAGATTGTTGGGCAAAATTTTCCACACAACACACATTTTTGCTTACTTTCACTGCGAAACAAATTTCTTTAGATTAGACTCAGACAGAATTTTGAAAGTGTATTGGTTTCAGCTGCCTCACACAACAAGAAATTTTGGTGGATTTTAATCATACAGAGAGTGAACTTTCTGCCAACAAAATATTTGATGGATCTTCAGCCTCATGTGAGCAGGGCTGACTCCAAACTCTGATTCGCTCTTATGTTAAGTATGTAGTCAGAAGGTAAGTCCAGGACACTATCAAACTGAAGGGGCTAGTGACCTCTGAAAGCAACAAATCCTGTGTAGGAAAGGAGAAGGGAGAAAAAAAGGGGGAAAGAGAAAGAGAGAAAGATATTTCATGCCCGTATCTATTAACATGATAGAATGGCAAATGTAAGATCTTGGGGCAGACTGAGAATCAATTTTATCTTTAGAAGACGTTCATTACAAAGATCTCTTTTAATATTTGGCCTGACCTCATAGGTAGCTCTCACTTTTTTCTTTCTACAGAAGATGAGTTACAAAATGTTTAATTTCTCATCAGCTGTCTTCATTCTATTTGGGAACAGCCTCACGGAAATAACGAAAAACCTGTTTCCTACGAAATGAAGAGTTTTGCATCACATTCTCTTGGGGTTTTGCCATCCAGCATAAAACTAGAAAAATCAAAAAAAAGGGAATAATCAAATAGATTAGTAAAGACTTCTTAGGTCCTTGATTTGGTAGCCTTCTGAAACAAAACTTCATTATTATTAAGTCAGTTTTGCAAAGTGTTAGCACTTGAGCAAAGCCACTTCCACAGGTGAGACATTGAGCTAGACTTTTCTGAACAAGTTGAAATGCAAAGCAGAAAGAAAATGCATTTTTTTAAACAGTTGACACAAAACATATACACAGATAATGTGTACATAAGCAAAAAATGTTCCCTGAAAATATGGAATAAAACAGTTGTCCACATTTACAATAATTAGGTACACAGAAAAGTAATACAAAGGGAAGAAAAATATTGCCAAAAAAGGAGGAGTTTAAAATTTCCAAGGCTGCATTCGGTCTGGAAGGGAGGATATCTTCCTATACACAGGATATTGGGTCCTTGGACGTCCATCACGGCAAAAAGAAGGTGAGGGGAGAAACTCAAACTACTTTTGGCATGATAGCCAGTGCGTTTCTGAGCAGAGAGATGTGAATCAGGACCTGCAGTGGAGGGAATTGGGCTTGATGACTGTTTCTGTTGCTCTAGCTTTCCCCAGGGTTGCAGAAAGCAGTGCCCATCCTAAACCAAACCGCCAGAGTCATCTGAAATCCCTTTGGAAAACCAAGTGCTGAGGGAAAGGCAGCAAAAAGTGGGTCCTTGCATTCAATAAGAAGGAAAAGTCGTTTCTTTTCTTTCATGTTGCGAGCCTGGCTGACAGCTCCCCAGACTGCAGGTGTCACTTGCCAGTGTGCAAATATTGTAACACACTAGTAATATAAATATTACTAATGAATGACAGGTATCAAAACTGTAATTTTCTCAGGACTTTGTAGGATCTAGGTAAACCACAAATCAGACATGGATGTGCTGACAGACAGACAATACAGACCATTGTATTGCGCTTACACAAGGACCTGTGGCATGGGAATATATTAATTTTTAATGGAAAATGTTATTCTTTATGGTCAGCTCTTTCAGCAGAATAATTTATCAAGACTGACATCAAGCAGATACACTAAGCATTGATGTTAAAGTGAGGGCGGGGAGGGGGACATCTAATATTTACAAATGGCACAGCTTTTAAAATGCCACTACTTAGAATCAAGTGCAATTACAGTGTATTTAAATGAGTATTAAAGTATTTGTATTGCCAGTTTGCAAATTCAGCATCTTGAGGAGCCCGAATGGATTTTCATGTAATTATGGTCATTAACTCAGAGAAGTAAATGCTCAGCAAAGAGTCTACTTTAAAAAAAAAAAAAAAAAAAAGGCAAGTGCATAAATGTATAATTAAATGGCATCTTCATGCTTAATTCCTCACATGATCTTCTAAAATATACACCTCATAACTGCTGAGTACCTTGGTGACATAGCCCAAGCTTCCTTTTCGCATAGCATTAGCATCAGGAAAGCTATATTTGGGGTCTCAGAAGTTTCTCTTAGGAAGGTGACATTGAGAAATTTTCTTTCCCTGTAGCCTACTTTTGTGCTTTTCGTGCTAGGAGATGCTTGCCTGCCTTTTTCTTTAAGTACTGTGAGCAAAAACTTTGCCAAACATTCTTACTCTCATGACTGCTATTCCATGTCTAATAAAAAGCACAGGTATTGTGTGTTCCACACCAAGTCTTAATCAAAATGGCCCATAATTATAAAACCATAGAATCGCAGAAGGGTTTGGAAGAGACCTTAAAACTCATCCTGTTCCACCCCCTGCCATGGGCAGGGACACCTTCCACTAGCCCAGGTTGCTCCAAGCCCTGTCCAACCTGGCCTTGGACACTTCCAGGGATCCAGGGGCAGCCACAGCTGCTCTGGGCACCCTGTGCCAGGGCCTCACCACCCTCAAAGTAACGAATTTCTTTATAATAAACGAGGTATTCCAGTTCTTCACTTCTTGTTAAATTTGAATATGCTTTGGCAAGATGAGTTTTAGAAGATGATAAATTATAGAGACCGGAAATATCTGGCAATTCCAGGCTGAAAAATGATGTTTCTGTGTCTGACACTATCGACAAGTGACACCATCTCAGTGAGCCCTTCAATCTCTATGATCCATTAGCAAAATGGGTACAGGAGTCCTTATGTTTGCAGAATGTTCTCATCACCCTTCAGTAAAAGCTGATGTGAAAATTCAAATCACTGATCAGTTCCAGGAGTAGCATGTGGTACTTCATGAAAGAAAACCTTCAACCTATCCCTTAGGGATCATGAGCCTGTGAATGACACAGGATGGCCCTTTAAGGCTAGCTGGGTTTCAGAACAAGGTAATTTAGAAGGATATAGGGAGATCAGGGGTTTTCAGCATTGGCTGAAATACAAAAAGCAAGAAAACAAAAGAAAAAAAAAAAAGATTATGTTATCCTAGCTTTAATGAGAATGCAATTAGAGGCCAGAAAGTCTATCAGGAGTCTGGTCTCTGCATAAGAAATCTCTGCCTCAAGGAAGACATAGAACAGTTACTGGTAACAAACAATATGACATTCACAGTGCTCGGCAGCCCTGAGAGCTGGACTTGTGTGACCCTGATGAAGTTCAACAAGGCCACGTGCAAGGTTCTGCAACTGGGTTGGGGCAATCCAAAACACAGACACAGGCTGGACAGAGAATGGACTGAGAGACTTTCTGGGATGAAGGACTTGGGAGTGCTGATGAATGAGAAGCTCAGTATGATCCATCGATGTGCACTGGCAGTCCATAAACGACATGAGAGAGGGAGATGGAGAAGGACTTTGGAAAGTGCATGGAGTGGTAGTACGAGGGGAAATGACAGGAGGAAACACTGTCAGGGAACAGGGTTATATTCATATTATGATATTGGGATGAAATTCTTCCCTGCGAGGGTAGAGACGCCCTGGCACAGGTTGCCCAGAGAAGCTGTGGCTGCCCCATTCCTGGCAGTGTCCAAGGACAGGTTGGACAGGGCTTGGAGGCACCTGGTCTAGTTGAAGATGTCACTGCCCTTGGCAGAGGGCTTGGAACTAAATTATCTTTTAAGACCCCTTCCCCTTTAAAGATCCCTACCANCCATGATTCTATCACTTAATGATTCATCTCTCTTTTAGAGATTGCCAATATTTTCTCAAGATAAAAATAATTATTTATTCTTGATAAGTAATGGTGACTTTAGAAAATAGTCTGATCAAGGAACTGCTTTCACCGGGCCGTCTCAGATGCTTTCAGTCATAGTCTCAGTGCTTGCCCCATTGTCTCACAAGGAATATTTTTATCTCTTGATTGCCACAAGTAGGTCCTTGTTCCACCCGGATGTAGTACCTGCTCTCAAACTGATGCATGAACTTCATTTCAACTGCTACAAGAGCAATTTCAAACTTAGAAATGTCAGTGCCTAGTACAGGGCTTTGCTTTATAAACATTCCTTTGTTAATGAAATTGGAAAAGTTCAGAGGAGGAATTTTCCATGAGTAATCCCTCATGTAAGCACTACTTAAAAGTTCCTTTTCTCAAATTTGCTTTGACAGCTGCTTTGGAAATAATAATAACAATAATAATAATAATAAATCTTAGCCTTATTTCTGTATCAGCAGAGTGAACATCTGCAGGTTCAAGCACTGGAACCCAAATTTCTGGGTCTTCATCCAACATGAAGCTCTCTGCTACCTTGTGGCTGGAGCACACCCACCTGGATAGGGAACAAGACTCAGGCTAATGGTCAGCTACTGGAGACCAGTACTTTCAGAAGACCCTGAGGAAACTTTGATGCCATTAGCCAATGGAAAATACCACTTTGTGGTGTCTGTGTATTTCCCAAACCCTTTAAAACCTTTTTTCTTTCCCTACTGCCGTCCACAAGCTGATTCCACCTGCTGCCTCTTATCTTAGAGACAGATTGCCACTTCAGGGAAAGGGGGCTGGAAACTTCGTAGTTTGTTTCTACAGCACCCTGTGAAATGGTGATGGGATCTCCAGGGATTTCTGAAGTACAGATAATTAATCTGACAGACTACTCTATGGAGGGGCTGTCAATCAAGAGCGAGCTATTCACATCCCCTCTTGTCAGGCTCCCATCACTCCATGGAGCTGGTGCCAGGTTTTCAGCAGCTAGAGCAGAGGGGAGAGGAAGCAGCCATGGCCAGGTGGTGCAGCCTGAGCCAGCTCCCTGCACAGGCAAAAGAGGCAGTTCTCCAGGGCAGGTTATTGCTGCAGGAGGACAGGAGGAAAACGACAGACAGGGAGTAAAAGTTGATACAACCCTGCAGATTTTGCACCTTTGAACATTTCAGTGTAAGGTGACAATCCACATTGCAGTTCCTGCCTGCATCGCCCACATTTCCCAGAGCTTTTCCACCCCAAATCATGTCAAACTCTCCTGCCCTGCCTTTGTCATTCTCCTGATATGGGTGGCCTGAGACAAACACTCAACTGGATTTAGAGGAACTTAAGGATTGATGAAGCTGATACTCTGATTTTAGGTTCAGAGCCTGAAGCCACTGAGGACATACAGTGAAGCACCAGAGCTGTGGGTACCCACAGATCTCAGCTGCTCCTCTGAACTCTTGTGTAAATTCCATCATGCGCCACAAAAACAGGTGGTGTGTGAAAAGAAATAAAATAAGTAAATGAAAGGTTGAGTGCACAGACAGCACAAGAAACAGTGGGTGAAGAAGCCTGAGGAATAACCCTGTGCACCACTGTCTCCATCAAAAAACAGTTTGATGATTGAACGAGCAATGTTCAAACTGGATAATGAAAAACTGTGAATCATGCAGAAAACCCAGTGCTCATTTCACTGCCCTGCAGTTGCAACACAAAGGCTTTCCAAGAGATAAATATTCCTGTTGTGATGAGTGATCTTTAAGTCTGCAGCTACGTCCCTCCCTTGAAAAAGGAAGTGATGGAGTGCTGTTAGCACTGCCTTGTGCCCCATTGATTTCAGGACCATAAATATTTCCCTTGTCATTGGTACTGCCCACAACAAGGACAGGCTAAAAAAACCACTCTCTGAAACTCAAAAGAGCGGAAATTATAAGGAGTAGGTTTGGGCTTTGCAGTGCACCCAGGACACATGGAGCTTTGAGGTCCAGCTCCTAGGAAGAGTGGCCTGTTTAAAATCAAAACAGTGATGTTTTTATCAGTTATTAGTCTTGAATTAATGAAGACAGATAAGAAGAGAAAAATAAATCTAACTAGGCTTTGAGCGGACGTTGTCTTGAGATGATATATTCAAACTTTATTGTAGAATTACAGAATGGTTTGGGATGGAAGGGACCATAAAGATCATTCACTTCCACCCCTGCCATGGGCAGGGACAGCTTCCACTGTCCCATGCTGCTCCAAACCCCATCCAACCTGGCCTGGAACACTTCCAGGGGTGGGGCATCCAAAGTCTTCCACCATTCCTTCAGGTAAGAAAGAGGACATGTGAGTGGGAAAATGAGCTTGCATCACCGATGTTTCTTTCTTATATAAAGATAGAAAACGGATGGATTTTTTAAAATAGCTTCTTTTCTATTTGTATTATGTCTACTCTAAAGCACTGTCTGACAACAGACAGTCTACCAAAATGTAAGATAAGGAAAAGAAAGGGGAACTTTTGTTAAGTGTTTATGTAACACCAGTGCTTAACCTTTGGTCTTCAGAAAACCTATCTTAAAATTTAAATACTGGCACTCGAATTGATTCACGCGGTCTTTGTGAAACAGCTCAAAGATTATTCGCTGAAAGTCTCAGCAAGGACAAGCCGTGAAATGCTAGAACGGAAAATGTGAAAACCTATTGTTGAGGTTCTGTTTGTCAAAAGGATGTCCAACAAGAATTTAGAAAACTTGTAAGAAGGACAATTGCTGAAAAACCCTCGTAGGTTACCTCTATATACTCCTTCTCCTATATGTCGTAAATACAAAGGAGAGAAGCCAAGCTAGATCCCTCTCTATCTTATCCCTTTATAAGATGGAAAAGAGTGTAAAGATTTCCATAAATAGCCATTTTCTGCATTACAAGCTGACTGTGGAGAATGTTACTACCCTGGTTTCCAAAGAAAACAAGGACTTACATGATCCAACTTATGTGTGTATCATCTCATCTCTTCATGTTCCCCTGACAACTTTTGAACCTGTTTCAACAAAATTTGTTAGAATTGTACATGTTTCATGAAAATTTACAGCCTGGAGGAAGACAGGGACTTGATTAGTTGCACCAGACAGAGTAAGAGAGGCTCCAGTTTATCAGAGTGTGGAGAATCTGTGTTGGGCGGAGACATTATTCATACCACAGCTATGGGAAAATCTTAAATTGGCACTCTAGTTTAACCAGAAAGTTCAAACCTGAGACACACATCCACAAGAAACATGGGTTTGTAAATTCTGCCACTCGTGGAACAGCTTGTTCCCACTTACATCTTTAGCTGAAGGTATTAGCAAAGATGACACTTCTTCCATTAAAACTGTAGTTTCCAAAAATCATCAGCTTTTGACAGCAAAATTAAAAAAAAAAGCCTTTTAGAGACTTTTTAGACGGGTGACTCTTCTGGACCGTCTATGCAAAGAAACTCCTTACACAAGCATATGTCTGTTTCATTGTGCTGAAATATGAGTGGTGAGCATTTGGGTCAGCAATCCACAGCTCCTCTGAGTGCAGGCCAGGTGTGCTGTACACAAGGAAAGGCACCAAGGTGTCTGTCTGTCTTTGTGTTGACTCTGGGAAATCTTTTTAAAGCACGGCAGAAAGGAACTACTTTCTGTTCACCACCTTGGGATGGACCCGCCATACCCTCACAGGGGTCCCAGCAACAGGGTCCTTTAGCCCATGGGCCTCTGGTGCTGCTCAAAGGTTTTTTACACCTAGACAAGTTGCTGGTGTGTTGCCCTATAAATACTCTCACCTTTTATTTACTGATCTCCTGTAAAGCCTTTGACACCATCCTCCACAAGATCTTTCTCTCTAAATTGAGATGGATTTGGTGGGAGAACTGTTAGATGGATTAGGAACTGGTTGGTCAATGGCTCAGGGTCCCACTGGATGTCAGGGACAGGTGGTGTCCCTCAGGGCTCCACATGGGCACCAGTGTCATTGAGTATCTTCATTAATGACACAAAGGGATCAAGGGCACTCGCAGCAAACTTGCAGGTGACACCAGGCTGAGAGCGGCAGTTGGCACACCTGGAGGATGGGATGACATCCAGAGGGACCTGGACAGGCTGGAGACGTGGCCCATGGGAATCTCATGAGGTTTAATAAGGCCAAGTGCTGGAGCTGTACCTGGCCCGGGGTGACTCCCAGGATCAATCCAGGCTGAGATGAGCAGCTGGAGCAGCCCTGGGAGAAGGACCTGGGGGTACTGGTGGGTGAGAGCTGGACCTGCCCCAGCCCTGAGCCCCTTGTGCCCTGGGCTGATCCCCAGCAGCAGGGGAGGGGGGATTCTGCCCCTCTGCCCCGCTCGGGTGAGACCCCACCTGCAGAGCTGCCCCAGCCCTGGGCTCCAACAGCACAAGCACCTGGAGCTGCTGGAGCCAGTCCAGCAGAGTCACCAGGATGATCAGAGGGATGGAGCAGCTCTGCTGTGAGGAAAGGCTGAGAGAATTGGGATTGTTCAGCCTGGAGAAGAGGCAGGTGTAACCTGCTTTGGTGTAACCTAATTGAGGCCCTCAGTTCATGAAGGGAACAATAAAAAGATGGAGAAGGACTGTTTACAAGGGCCTGGAGTGACAGGACAAGGGGGAATGGCTTCCCACTGCCAGAGGGCAGGGACAGATGGGATATTGGAAGGAAATTCTTCCCTGTGAGGGTGGTGAGGCCCCGGCACTGGTTTCCCAGAGCAGCTGTGGCTGCCCCTGGATCCCTGGCAGTCTCCAAGGCCAGGTTGGACAGGGCTTGGAGCAGCCTGGGACAGTGGAAGGTGTCCCTGCCCATGGCAGGGGGGTTTAGAACTGGATGGTCTTCAAGGTCCCTCCAACACAAACCATTCTCTGATGTTGTGATCCTACAGTCGCTCTATGGCTGTCGAACATTTCAGACTCCTGTATTTCTTTGCTTTAGGAAGACGTGACCAGGAGCCATCTCCAGTTACCAACACGCTGCAGGCTGAAGCAGACAGGCTCGACTCTGCAAGAGGGCAAGATCATCTCACATTTCCCTGGTGAGTTCAGGCTCCCTGAGTGTGTGGGGGGTGTTTCTTCCTGCCAATGGAATGGCTGTTCACCAGAGTATGCTGTTCACCTCTTTGCTAGGCCAGACACTCATTCAGGCTGGAAATTCATTTAACTTGCAGAGAAGGTGGTTTCTTCCCAGCTGCCTTTCAAAGTAATTTTTCAGCTGTGCAGAGAAGCACAGCCAACCACACACCTTCACTGGAGGACACCCTGGCAGACACAACACCAGGTGGAGGATTCTTGTCATGGGTTTGCAGTACTATCAACACATCAAGGCTGTAGTAAGTCTCTCAGTCCACCCTGTAGTTCAGGCACCCTCAAGAGTCGCTTTCAGGGTGTTGTAAGGTGCAGTTACTTCTCCAGATGAAAACCTATGTAGCTCATTGCAGGACATACGGGAAGATGGAGTGGTACAAGAGCTATATTATAATTAAAAAGCCACCACTTCTCACTACAATTACTACGTGGAGAAGGGAGTGTTGTGTGCACACATTGCCTGTGGTAGCAGAGCTTCTGCTTGGGGCTTTCGCNCTCCGTGGCCTCCTCTGGACTGGCTCCAGCAGCTCCAGGTGCTTGTGCTGTTGGAGCCCAGGGCTGGGGCAGCTCTGCAGGTGGGGTCTCACCCGAGCGGGGCAGAGGGGCAGAATCCCCCCTCCCCTGCTGCTGGGGATCAGCCCAGGATAGAGTTGGCTTTTGGGGCTCAAGTGCAATTAATGGGTCATGTTGAGCTTCTCTTGACATGGTTTAATCTCTAAAAGGTTAAGCAGGGCATGGGCATCGAGGTTATTCCCTTCAGCATGGGCTCCATGAGTGGTGCAACCCCTAGAAATCCCTTCACCTTTCACAGTCAGTCCCTGAGGGGATGTATATGGCCCCACTCAGTGGGCCCTGGCAGTGAGAGATCCCAGTTTTGGCTGGAAATAATCACATCTGTCTTGTGGATTTTTTAGGAAAGGCTCTTCCTAGGGATGAATATAAGTAGTATAACACTGTAACCCATCCCCCTCCCTCTCTATCAAATAACAAATTATCAACTCAATGAGTCAAGCAGATTCTATTTAAGTTACAAACCGCAAATATTGGCTTATTTTGAGCTAGTTCATATGAATTAACAATCACATCAAAAAGTTCTTATATTTTGGAAAGACATTTCTTCTGCCATTGCATGGTGGCAGCCAAGAAAATTTTGTTCAGATTTTCCAAGGTGATTCACTTCCTGGCTTCTAACAAACCTGGTAAATGTCAGGTGCCAAAAAATTTCTTCAACAAGATTTTTGAGTTGGAATGAAAGTTCCATTCCAAAGAGTAACTTTAATAATTGTTTGTGCTACTGCTTTTCTATTTTTGGGTCTTCTTAAGAAGACCTCACAAGAAATAGATCATTTAGTTGATACCTTCAGTACATTTTCAAACTCTTAGGGGAAATGTCAGTGATGCAGCTTTGATTTTGAAGGTCACCTAGGGACATGAACTTCACAGTTGTTGAAGAAGTCCTGTTTTTTCCTATTCATTCCTTCCAACACTGCAGCACAGAGGCAACACTTGCAATGCTTTAATGTCTTTTTAACCCTTAAGTTCCCTTTCTGAAAGCAATTTGACCAAAGGCCCTCATGTTTGGAATATGCTAGCTGTCTTCCTCCTGAAACTGATTTTCAAACTGGAAGTCCAAACACCAAGGTGCATAAAAATATCTGATGTCTTTTGTATCACTGATGGGTCTGAGGGGCAAAATCCTCTAAGTGTGGCCATAAAGCTGAGACAACCAAAGCAGGTGAATTGTGGTCTGCAGGTGAATACAGGTCACCTCACTCTAGAGAAAGGAGCAGTTTTGCCATTTCACTTCCCAGTAAGAGCTGCAGAGCTCTGTGGGCTCTCCTTACAGATTCCATTGCCATGTGCACTTGGTTTATTAATTAAAACATATTCTTTGCTGTTTTCAATACATTAAATTGAATGTGTCTAATGAATATCCAGCTGCACTCTTCTTTCTTTTTACATAACAATTTAGAATCATAAATTGCACTCATTCCAATCCAGGAACGTTTTGCCCATTATATGGCTGCTGGTGATAATGTATCAGACAGCAGTAATGATGCTTGATTTTCATAAACTGCACTAAATGGTAAATGCTCAGAGCTACATGTTTTGATTAGCAGACTAAGCAAACCATGACAGGAGAATGCTTATTTACAGTGACTACTAAGGATTCTTTCACAAGGTGATTTATTTAGGCAGAGGGACAGTTTAAGTGTACCTGAACTCCCTTAACTGAGTTCTAGATCATCTCAAGCTGGACTTGAAGCACTTGAGTGATCGTCTCAATCATATGCTAGAATTCATTCT
This sequence comes from Platysteira castanea, assembly GCA_013397175.1. NCBI lineage: Eukaryota > Metazoa > Chordata > Aves > Passeriformes > Platysteira > Platysteira castanea. Next base: position 13,090 of record VYXC01003489.1, on the reverse strand, counting down.
CTGCAAGATTTAACGGGAAAAATAAAGTCTATTTTGATGCTGTATGTGTATAAGTTGAATCAGATGTAGAATATACTCTGGAGAGGCGTGTAGACAAGCAAAAAGGTATTTTGTCCCAGATGTAGGTTTCTACACCCTCCGTTCCTTTTCCATCTCTCCTCCATCACTCTCTGCAGCAGCCTTGTGTCCCTCATGCCCCCCCTTCACCGCACAGCTACACTTCTGCCATTTCACCAGCACAACCCCTTCCTAGCACACTAAAAAAGGCAAACACACCCATATAAGCCTTCACTCGCACACTCTGCGTTGTTTCTTCAGCTCCATCTATCGACGTCCCGAAAAAGAAGTGGTGGGGTCCCCGCAGCACACAGCCCCGCATACACACACAGCTGACCCCTGCCCCTCACTCGGCCGTGCTTTAGCAGCTCGAGGGGCATGACTGACCTCTGTGCCTCAGAGAAGCTGTGCTCCATCGTGTTTAGCTGGATATTAATTCTTTGAGCTGTGATGGAGGACTGTGCTTTAGCTGAGAAAAGTTGAACGCAAGCCAGCCGAAAGGAGGAATTATCGTTACCATCATTGCCAGGCTGCTTGGTTTGAGGGCTGCCCCAAAGCCCACAGGAGGCAAACAGGGTAAATTATAGAGAGGTGAAGAAATGAGGATGAAAAAGTGTGTAGCCACATGAAATCTGAGCTCTTATTTGGCTCACACTTACTGCCAGAGTTTGACCTTGATTACAAAGTATTTTTCACTTTGAGTATCTTTTACCATCTTTCACATACAGCTTTCCTATGCTCTTGTTTGAAGGAGTGTGTCAGATAATCCCCATTTTACCCGGAATGGCACACACCCAAATAATTGATGGCAAATAAGGTCACAATGTAGAGAAGTTCCACTTCCCGCAGTTACCTTGCTCCAGTCCATGCTGGGAAAGTCACCTGTGGCTCCATGGTCAGACAGAGGGGTGGTGGTGGCAGTGGGTGACTTCAGGGGGCTGCTCTGAAACACTGAAATGATTCATACTTCTACATAAGTTCATGATCCTTAGTTGGAAGCAAATCATGAAGTGTTAAATGTCATTTTGAAACAAGGACTGGGAAACTTTTCTCCAGAGAAATATTTGGTTTACATTTGGTTTGGTAAGTAGCCCAAACTACTGGATGTGCCTCTAAAAGCATTACTGGAGATGACTCTGAGTGCTGATTGTATTCAGAAACACACTCACAGCTCTGGAGGTCTCCAAGCACTATCTGAACCCTCCCAGCCTACAGACTGATGCTGGAAGTCACAGAGAAATGGGCATTTCCATCATCTCTGGTAGAAATACCTTGACAACAGATTCTCCATGTCTTGGCACTTGTGGTTCCAGAAACTAGAGATGGAAGTGGAAGGGGAGGGGGAGATTAGAGGTATTTTATTTCCGCTATCATAATGAAAGATTTGGTCAGACACATCCAACACACTCAGAGATTGAGCAACACATGCATCATGGGATTCTGAAGGGCAACATTATAGCTTTTATCTTCTCCCCTACACATCTGAAGTTTATAAAGTAATTTGGCAAACCTTTCTGGAGATAACCTGTCACCTGGAAGGTTTACAGCCTTGCTTCTGCTCTGCGCTACCTAACGAGGGAAAGGAGGTGTACAAATCCATCCCTGTGAACTCAGCTGGGCTGAGGGGAGGTAGCACAGGGGATGAACTTGGCTTGCAGCTTGCAGTATCTGATATGAGCTATGAGAACTGATAGGATGTAATCCAGCTCAAGGCTCTCCAACAGCAGAGGCAAAAATTGCATACAGGCATTTTGGGAATGAGAGACAGAGCTGAGACAGAAAGTCTTGCTGGGGAAACCCCGGAGAATTGGATTTGCAGCTCCTCCTGCTGCCACAAGAACTGGTACTGCTCCTATGAGAGCCTGACATCTCCTGGGAGGAGTTATAATCCCAGACACCCCAGTCTCTCCCCAGCAGCAGTGTCGGCAGCCAGAGAGTCTGGCCAAAACCAAACAGACAGGTACCAACGCCACACAGCCACCTGACCACTTTTTACCGTGCCCACAGAGCGTGCTGCTTCCAGCCATCTATTTGCTTTCTAGCCGGGCCTGTAGTGCCCACAGCTTGGAGCTGTTGTATCTCTGCTCACCACTTCCCTGCTCTGAACTGCTCCTTGAGCATGTAGCTGCAGGAACCACGCTTTATGTGTCGACAGAGACACAATCCCCACCCCAGGCACTTGGACAGAGATTTTTACTCACTCTTGCAGTACTTTTGTTTGTTTGTTTGTTTTTGTTTTTTGTTTTTAATCAAGCAGAAAAGCAGTTCCAACAAAAAGGCTGGTGTGAGTGGGAGAAGAGGCAGGACATGCTCATCCTGCTGGAGGGAGTGTAGGCTGAGGACACACAATATCTTCTGTCTAGGAGAGATATCCCAGGAGAGAGCAGCACTCCTGTGCTCTGCTCTCAGGCTAAAAGGGTCACAGAATCATCACAGAATGGTTTGGGTAGGAAGGCACCTTGAAGCTCATCCAGTTCCACCCCCTGCCATGGGCAGGGACACCTTCCACTATCCCAGGTTGCTCCAAACCCGGTCCAGCCTGGCCTGGAACACTTCCAGGGATCCAGGGGCAGCCACAGCTTCTCTAAGCACCCTGTGCCAGGGCCTCCCCTCCTCACAGCCAAGAATTCCTTCCCAACATCCCATCTACCCCAGCCTTTTTTCAGTGGGAAGCCATTCCCCCTTGTCCTGCCCCCCCAGGGCCTTGTCCAAAGTCCCTTTTCAGCCCTCCTGTTGCTCCTTTAGGTACTTGAAGGCTGCAATAGGGTCACCCTGGAGCCTTCTCTTCTCCAGGCTGAACAATAAGATACAGCTGTGGCCACATGAACATCCTGCCAAGGCAAGACTCAGATACCTGAAGTCAGAAACACCAGATAAGGCTTGTCATTTTAAATAGGTACAGGGTCCTGGGGCACTCTTCAAGGCAAAAAACACACGGCCCATGTGTCTGGTCCCAGTCCAAACCAAACTGCCTCTTTATACGAGCCAGGAGGCTGTGGACTTATTCTAGAGCCCCACGCCATTTCTGCATTTTTTTCACACACATTTAGGCAACCAGTGCATAATCTTCACAGCTGCACATTTGCACTGTATATTTACTGTCTGGTTCAATACCCCCTCCTTACACACACACACACACACCCACACACACCCACCCCTACATATAATCATGCTCAGTCTGTGCCAAGGCTGCAAAACCAATTCAGAAACTGCCTAAAATTAACACAGAAAATTTGATCCTCAACCATCAAGTTTCTGCAGTGTGATAGGCTTGGTCCAGGTACAACACAGGGGAAGAAAGTAGATTTTCATGTAGAAACAAGCTTATGGGGGTTTGGAGTCTGCTTTGGGAGTGGGGAACACAGCAAATATCCCAGGAAGTTTGTATCAGAAAGTTATGGAAAACAACCCATCATCTCACCACCTTCCAGTCCTTATCATTCCCCCTCCCCCATCATCTCCAAGTTATTATCTGTTAACCACATTTTTAAACTGTAACAAAGAAAACAGAATAAAATCAATAACTCTCTTTACAGCTAGGAGGACAGAAATATTAAGCTCCCCGGTGGAAAAACTGGTTCTTTCTTTCTTCCTTCCTTTCTTTCTTTCTAATTTTAAACTTCACTTAAGGTTCAGTGATTGAACAAAAGCAGACAAAAATTATTGCAGTTATCTGACATACAGAAGTGTAACATGAAGTCTGCTCATTATGGATAATATTTATGGCAGATCATAACGTTAAATTACAACTCAGCCGCTTCAGCCAGAAATTTGTAACACCACACATGTGCTTCTAATTAAGGGCTTTTGAAGTTGCCCTGGATATTTATTTTCAAGGGATTTAGTGCACAGAATGATTAAAGTTTGCTCTTGTTAGGAGTTCTGCAATTGAAAAAAAAATTAAGAGAAATTGAAACTGGACCTCAAACTAATATATACATTCATTTTTGCATGAGTGTATATGTGTACATCTGTTTATCTATCGCCATAAAAAAATAAAAACGTGTGTGTTAACATAGATAAAATAATATATTAAAAAGAGGGAGACAAAGGGCCCTTTGTTTCAAATGTGGTCCAAGTCCAAAATTTGTGACCGTAATTTTGTTTATAGGAAATCCTTTATAATGCTAGTTTAGTGTTTCCATATGGAATTCTCATAGGACTCTTTTCTCCCTCCCCCTCAACCCCCCCCATCTCCCTCTTTTATTTGGATAAGGCAAGAGAAAAGTGAATGTACATTCCAAAGATGCATAGTCATTCCGGATCAAATTCAATGGATTCTGGCAAGAGTTGAAAAACACAGATGCAGTGTTTTAGGTCTCCTGCTGTGCAGCCTCCAGCCATGAGTGTCTGGTTGAAGCACTTTGTAAAATCATGAAAACCCTATTAAATTCATTAAATATGATATACTGCATTTTCGAGCTAACTTTCCATTGAACTGTCCATGGAGATGGAATTTGGCTGGCTTGCTTATGGCGTTCACAGACACACACACATGTACACACTCCAGCATCCCTGTGTGCACACCAAGACACAACCAGGAGCTGCTGCAGTCCTTTATGCTCTACCTCTTCAACTCAATCTTCCTCACCAAACCAGCAGAGCCTGGATTAAAGCTCAGGAGTTCCCATCAAGCATCTCTGTCTTTGCACCACACAACTCACCCAATGACCCCCAACAATTAAAGAGGTCCTGATGTTTAGGCAGAGGGAAGCAAACGTCCAACACAGCTGCCCCTCTTCCAACTTAAAACAAAATCCCTTGTGAGGAAACTGAAAGCAGTCTGATATTCTTACTTCATTTCCTATTGGGTTTCACATAATAAAATCATCATATGTTTAGGATTGGGTTTCTTTTCTCCTCTTCTAAATGAAAAAGTGAGAGCAGTCCCCTGAGGAGAAAGGTCTTGCTGTTAAAATTGTCCTTGAGACACGGGCAGTTGCGGCCCCTTGCACGCCTGTCAGAGTGAGAAAAATATGTATTTTAGTAAAGCTGGCCTGCCCTTGCCTTTAGTAAAGCCTGCCTGCCTTGCCTGTCTAGGCACCCACGTGGCTGAAAGCTGTAATAAGTTTAATGAAATGTGGCTGTACCTGAGCTCACCATGCAGCCACGTGAGGTTTTCGTGAGGCAAGACATGAGGCAGATGGAGCTCTCCCATAAAATACGTTGTACTTCCAACCGCGTCTTTTATTCAAGGATCTGTAGGTACTTTAGAAACACTGAGATTCATAAATGCTCAGGCCAGACAGGACATTTGAGCACTCAGCCCATGTAATACTGACTGTAAACTTCATCCTGTAGCTGCTGTATTGAGCGCAGCAACGTTGACTTCCAGTTTTGAGATGAAGACTTCAAGAGAAGAGGGAACCACTGCCTTCTCTGGTAGATTGCTCCAACAGCTAATCAGTCCTTCTGTTAAAAACATTACCACCCAATAAATAACCCGTGAGGTTTAAGATAATATTGCTAACAGGAGGATTTAAGTTGTATGTCTGTGGTTAAGATCGTCCACAGGAGTCTTAACTCAGAACTTTTTGAGCAAAAATTGTGATAAGGTGCATCCTTTTCTGTCCAAAGTCTCTACCAAGTTCTGCTCCACCAAATCCACTGATAATTCTTAAGATTTTGTGTAGAAATGGTGATTATATTTGAATACATCTTCATAATTTTGCTACAAGGTTTCCCATTTTTGTTGAGTGCATTTTCTGTCAGTGGATGATAGAAAGATGGAGGCTGGATGCTTGTTAAGTAGGTTCAGATTTTCTGATGAACAGTGCTACTGCAAGCAACAAATCAATTCAAGACTAGAAATTGCTTTGCAAGTCAAATATTCTGAAATTTGTCAATGTAACTTTAAAATTCCAGATCCCTTTGGAATGGAAATAAAGGCTTAAATTTCAGCACCACAGTGCAAGTTTGACACATTCACTGGCCTCAGATATGCCAAAACAGAGACAACAGGCTGTCTGCTATTTCCCACTCCAAATAAGAAGGGAAAAGGAATGCCTAAAGTCCCTTAAGTACTCACTTTTTTGGTATAAATAGTTTTGAACTTGAGCTTGTTTCAACATTGTTATTTGCATAAGGGTTAGATGTGAATTCTCTTAGGTTTTGTACATCTCTGCTTACTAAAAAGGAAGTCTACAGCAACTTATTTGGACTTCCACATCCTTTTAGACATTTATTTTGAGTGAGAATCCCTTCTTTTTTCCTTACAAAAACACATTGAAATAAAGACATTTTCCCAAGTCTTGCTACAGCAGTAATTGTCTAAGAACATAAACAAAAAGAAGTATATCAGAGATATTACTTTTTTGTTGATGAGGTTAGACTGTGGTGTAATTCTATATCACGCACCAGCTAAGTTACTTTACATATCTTTAAATGTCATTGATCTTATGATTCATAATACAATACTCTGTGGTCTTTCAATTTCCATTAAAAAGCTGAAACATACATTTTCAGACACTTAAGCAACGTTAATTAGCGAGGTTTGTGTTAACAGACATCTTGAGAGGATTAATGTGCAAAAATTAGATAACCAAGTGCATGCTATTCAGGCTTAAAGTGCTACCCCTGCTGTGTCATGTGAACATTTTATGCGGAAAAACACCTGTATTCTCCATCATGCAACAAAATAATGGGAGACTTAATAAACTTTACTAATTCAATATATAAACTGGCAGCTACAGGAAGCATGTATTTACTGGCAAAGGAAGATTGCTTAAAAGAAACAGACAGAAATGGCCTGGGAGTATTTTACTGGATATCCAGTAAGCAAGCTGAGGGAAAATAAAACCTGGGATGCCCTTGGCATTGTCCTAGCCTCTGCACTCCAACCCCAGCCCTTGCTGGTTACACCCGTCACCACAGGGTGCACAACCCTTTTGACAGGGACACATCCCTTGCAGGGCTGCCTTTGGTGGCAGCGACCAGTGTGCATGCACTCGAAAGCCTGTCATTCCAAAGCCCCCTGACACAGGAGGCAGAATGATCTAGAGGTGACATCAGGCTCCCCGGCGCACCCATCACCATCTCTGACCAAGACGTCACATCCTGCCGCACAGCTCCAGAGCTCCCAAATTCCACAGCCGTGTGAGTCATCTCAGACCAGAGCTCACCAACGTGGGTTTACAAGCTGTTTCCAGAGATGCCATAGAGGTGAGGAACACAATCCATGGAACTCACAGAGGTCTTTAACCCTGTTACTCTTTACTTATACAACAAAGTGTACAAAAGGTCATGGGCCTGTTGAAGGAGGCCACAAAGATGCTGCCAAGGCTGGAGCCCCTCTGCTCTGCAGCCAGCCTGGGACAGCTGGGCATGCTCATCTGCACAAGAGAAGGCTCCAGGGAGACCTCAGAGCCCCCAGCAGTGCCTAAAGGGGCTCCAGGAGAGCTACAGAGGGACTGGGAACAAGGGCCTGGAGGGACAGGACAAAAAGGTTGTAGAGTGCCCTGTCTGGAGATGTTCAAGGTCAGGCTGGATGGGGTCCTGAGTAACCTGGTCTAGTGGGAGGTGTCCCTGCCCATGGCAAGCAGTGGAACTGCATGGTCTTTAAGGTCCCTCCACACCCAAACCATTCTGTGACTCCATGATTCTAAAATAAACAGAAAGCCCCCCCAAAAAAGAATGGATCACTCACACTTCTGTACCTAAGCTCTCTCCTAATTTCTTCATCGTTTCAATTTGGATCAAAGTCTCTTTGTGGCACCAGGATCCTACTTACCTCTGGAAAGGTTATCTCTTGGTCCTGCATTCCTGTAGTGTATTACAGTCCACCCAGCTCCACAATGAACACTGAGACTTTTACCACCATGCAAATAACACTACCCGATGGAACATTATCTTTAGAATTGGCAGCAATAGCCAATGGTTCCGTAAATTCTCACTCCATAACCACAGCTATTCATCACTTCAAATCCCATTTAAGAGGGTTTTCGATCACAATCTGTCCTCCCCCTCTCCAACAACAATAAGAATGTGTAAAAAGAAACATTTTGTTTATTGCTTAAATGCAATGAAAGGCTTTGTCCACCACACAAGGCACCAGATCCCAAATCCTTCCCTGCTGCCCGAGGCAAAGCTCCAACAAGAGAGCTCAAAACAGCAATATCATTACTGGCATCCTGCTTACTATGGATTGGAGGGGTGTTTGCCATGGAGTAACAGGGATGGCACAGTTCAACACTTATTTCCTAAAATTTCTGTTTAGAAAATTTATAAGAGAAAATGCTAGTTTTTTTTAAATGCAATTCCCCATCCACTTGCAAATCCCAGTGACCAAAACAAAACCCAAAACATCCTACTTTAAATTAATTGAACTCTCTTGCTGGTGTTCTATTTTTAGATATAGGATTTATGTTAACTGTTCTAACAAGCTTATATTCTTCAGTATTATTCACATTATTCGTAGTATTCATATTGGGTTCCTTTTGGAAGCTGTAATAATAAATCCCAGTAGGCCACATGTTCTGCATACTCAGTCCAAAAAGAAGGCTCTGCTCCAAGATAGTCTGGGATAGAAACATGGAACAAAGGTAAAGTTTGGTACAGACAAACATGGAAAAACACAAGCACAATACGAGGCAAACCTGGTCAGCTGAGCAGGCAGGAGCTCAACATACCAGAGCCTGACTTCCACCAAGAGTTACTGCTGACACCACTGGGCTGATTTCAATCAGTTCACTCATTCCTAACAAGGTAATTAGTCTCATTACCACCATGGCTCAATTTTCCCAGTGAGCCTGGAGAAGACTGAGAGAACAAGAGAAAATTGGAAGGAACTGACTAACATCAAATAGGACAAAGCTCTAGAGCAGATTTTACATGGAAATACCCAGGGAGAAACCTGGCTGGCTCTTAGATGCAGAAAGGGTTTGTCTATGGCGTTATGAATTGGATTTATGGATGGCAACCAGGAGGACGACTTGGTAGCCCAGGACTTTTTGTGCATATATAGTGGGAATTGTAGCTTTAGACCCAAAGGAAAAAATTGTGTAGAGATACAATTGTGTCTCAGAACAACAAAATTATACGAAGAAAATAAAGGCTGTTAAAAACAGAATCTATATACAATAAAAAAATTTTTGTACAGAAAACAGAGGCCACATATAACTAAAAGGTACCAGTTAATTTTATCACACAATCATCACAGGGGTTGGAAGAGACACTGAAGACCATGTAGTCCCACCATCACACCACAATCACCCTAAAATCCAGATTCCTCTTGAATAGTTCCAGAGATGGGACTCCACCACCTCCTTGGGTAACTTATCCTGATGCCTGACTACTCTTGCAGTGAAAATTTTTTTCCTAATATCTATCTGAACTTCCTCTGGCAGAACTTAAAGTCGTTTCCTCTCATCCTTTCACTTCAGACACAGCAGCCAAGACTGACCCCTACCTCACTCCACCCTCCTGTCAGGGAGTTGTAGAGAGTGAGAAGGTACCCCCTGCGCCTTCTTTTCTCCTGATGAAACATCTCCAGCTCCCTCAGCTGCTCCTCATAAGACATGTCTTCTAGACCCTTCACCCTCAAGATTATAAAGAGTAATTGCACTTGTACTGCAGATATAAAAATTAAACTCCTATTTTCTATCTCCAGTCCCTGGGGGGTACTCAGGGCCAGGCTGGACAGGGCTTGGAGCAACTTGGTCTAGTGGAACATGTCCCTGCCCATGGCTGGGTCCCTTCCAACCCAAACCATCCTGTGATTCTGTGATTCTGCAACAGACACACTCCTGTTTAGTGCTTTGAAAAGATCCCAAATAATTATAAACTACACCTACAGGTCTCACAACATGTTTGGGAAGATGCATCAGTTGAGATCCACAGAGATAATCACTGGCCAAAATTTGCTTAGCCCCTGAAAAGGCTATGGTGGCAGAGACCCTCACACAGGACCCACTGAAGTCAAGAGAAAGTGTTCAAAATTACTTCACTGGGATTTGCATGTAGCTCACAAGGATTTCTAGGGCTGTTGATCTGTTGCCTTCCATGAGCACTAATTTTACTGACATATCTTTCAATGTAGTTCAGCTATCTCTTGGCTAATTTCAAATCTGCCAAGTCAGATGGATGTGCTGCACGCTGTGGTCCATAAAAATGAAAGGCCAGCTATTAATTGGCTTTGCCTTCAGCTTAGTGACTTCAGAAATGTCCCTCTTGCAGCCACAACATTTAATTTATCGAGAGATATATCTGGATCTATTTATTTGAAGAACAAAATTGTCTGGTTTGCTGCCATTTATTTTATAAAAGAGATAATAAAAATGTAATGAGTATGAAGATTCAAAAGTGGAAATGACATGAAGAAAGCAATAATCATTAAAATAAAAATACAAACAAGTCTATAACCAAACTCTCAAGACATTTGCCATGTATAATGTAACTTTTATACCCCTTACTTCATAATGCATAACTTTACAAGAAAATTAATTTAATGCTTTTGCTAACCTTACTCAACCCCAATCAAGTAATAGGTAGTAAGAAAAACAATTATGTGCACACACAGTAAGCTTTCATTTAGTTCCAGTGGTGTTTCAAGTATTTCAATAGCATAATAAAGACCTGAAACCTATTTAACCAGTGGCAATACCAAAACCCCTGAAACCTAGTTTTTCAAATGAGATAGCTTGGATATTTAAACCCACTTAAACTTCTATGACAGGGCTTTTGTGGGATACTTATCCGTGCTGACCTCTAGAAGTTTCGTCAGGTATTTCAGCCATGATACAGAAATAAAATCTCTACACAGTAGCAGTCTTGCAGGAGGGACAGGGCTTGTGGCCAACATATTCTGTAGTGAACAAGGCAGAGGATCTCGGCTCCCAGTCTGAGCAGGCAGGAGGAAAGGACTGACGCTCATCAGCCCACCCCTGGTAGGATCACCCACAGCAGAGGGTTTGGCCATGGCAGCTCACACCACAAGCCCAGCCCCACCCCTGGAAGTGTCCAGGGCCAAGTTGGATGGGCTTGGAATAACCTGAGTGGAAGGTGTCCCAGCCCATGGCCAGAGGTGGAAATGAGATGGTCTTAAAAGTCCCTTTCAGCCCAAACCATTTTGTGATCCTGTGATCAGAGCTGAGGCCTGCTTGGCAAATCATCACCATACCATCCATGGGACACCAAGACACCTCCCGTGGTGGTGGAAGGGGCTGTCAGAACAGAAGCAAAGGGCTGAAAAGATCTTTAAACCCTCACCTCCCTCCCTCAGGTCCAGCCCCAAGCTCCCAGCAGTGTGATTCCCATTTCACTGCAGATCGAAAGGCTGAATCATAGAGGTATTGAAGTGGGTGGGTTAAAACTGGGGCATTTAGTCCTTACATCTACTCAGAGATAATTGGCCTTATTTTCCCTGTTGTGAGGCCTTCCTGCTTCCTGCTGCCTTCAAAAGACATCAGACTGCACACACACAGATTAGAAAATAGCACTGACGGTTAAAATGTTTGATTACAGGTATTTCCATAATCACAAGCAAACATGTCAGACTTAAATTATCCTACTCTTAGGCTCCTCACCTGTAAATCACGAAACAAGGCACTTCATGCACTTTTCAAAAGCTATGGCAGGGTTATTTCTAGAGCTGACTGAGGCTTTAGGCAATGGAAGAACCATGCTCAGAAAGTCCAGGGATAAGTACATATATGCTGCATAAAATATTTTAAGACGCTTTCAGAAGCAGGAAGAGTTTCTCTGTACTAATAAATCCCTGAAGGTTTTGCTGCCCTTGAGTTCAGCGACACGGCTGAGATATCCACAGTCATAAAGATTGCAATTCTCTAAGCAGCTTTGTGGATAGCCAAAGGCAAGATCTACAAACCAGTCATTATCACGATTCATATCAATTACTTTTAAAGCTGATGAAAAGCCAAAAGCTTCAGCTCAGTAGGTGGCCTGTTCCAGTGCCTGATCCAGAGAGGACAACAGAGCAACCCACGTGTCCCCTGACTTCAGTGGGGCTTGAGCAGGGACTTCTTGTTTCCGAGTCATGAATGCTGGAGCTTTGGACAGATCCTGATCTTCAACCAACCCCACTGGGACCAGAGAATTCAGCCACTCACATTACTGCAGAGAAGCAGGAACTTCATGCAGGTCTGATAACATAACTATGTCTCCTTCAGCCTCCCTCACTTTCAGCTCAGTCAAACAAGCAAGACATTCTCCCATGTTTGGCTGGAAAACTAAGAGAAGTATTTTCTGACCAAGTCTCATCCCAGGACAGGAGCAGCCAGAAACCAGCTGCCAGCAGAGGTGGAGCAGCTCCTTGTGTCTGGGACAGAAGTCAGGGAGAGGCAGCTGCCAGGCTGGATGATATTTTGGCAGGCTGAAAACAACCCACAGGTCTCTTGTCCTCTGCCTCGTGCATGTCCATTCTCCAGTGAGTCAAAAGTCCCTTGCACCAAATCACTGCTGGGGGAATGTCTCAGGATCAGCCACCTCCAGCGCGAGTCAAGGAAAAAAAGGCAGGAACAGCAGTGCCCAAGGTCCCCTCACACCATCCCCTGTATCTGGCTATGAATGACTGCTGAACTTCAAAACCAACTCCCTTTTCCAGGTTCTCAGCTTCTGACACTGTTACAACTTAAAATACTTATCTCTCTCATTACCTCGACCAGCTTGTTGATATGTCAGTTGAGGAACATGTTGGCAAATTGGATGCAAATGTTTCTTCTCCTTTGCCTGCCATGTCCAAAACACACAGTTACACCATCCTGAACTCACATAAACTACCAACTGTGTTTATTTCAGAGCTGTAAGGCTGATTTGACTGTTTAAATTGATACAAGGAAATAGAAACAAATCACTTTACAGCCTCCAAGTTGGCTGCTGCTGCCCAAACATCCTTTTTTGTGCCTCAGGCCTCAAAAATTCTCCACCAAATAGGTCTGAGCACAAGTCATGTGGATGAGTCACTCCTAGCACATGTATTTTAGCATTTTTTATATTCAGATCTTTTTTTTTTCCTCATTTCAATTCCAAATATCTGATTTTCTTTAATGATTCATATCTGATGCTTCTCGGTGGTCCG
>VYXC01003487.1:468926-482460 GCA_013397175.1 Platysteira castanea | reverse complement strand
TAATAATAATAATAAAAAAACGACCTTGAATGGGTTCTCATCTGTCTCTAATGGAGCAGTGGGAAGGTCCATGCAGGAATGGTGGCAACAGTCACGTGATGAATGATATGAGTTCATCCCAACAAAAGAAACAGGACTAGAAAACTCAATTTTGCGACGATCTAAAAAAGGGAGCAGGAATAGTTTTCATATCCCACCCCCTCAGGGCAAGAGGGCTTGGATGGGTGGGACTTCGGAGATCTTCTGCTCACAGGGAAGCAGGTGGGAGACATCTTCAGAGTTTCTCTGGGGATGGGACCCAGATGTAGTGCCCGGACTGGTCCTCAATGATCTGTTTGATTTTGCTGTAAATTTCTTCAAGAGAGTCTCCTTGTACGATGGCTGGAAGAGGAGAGAACAAGCAAGACCCTGAGCACCAGGCAACACTGCCAGGAGTTGTGGGAGAGCCTTCATGCGGCCCCGAAGGGCCGGAGGGCGCAGCAGGGCCTGAGCCAGGCCGTGTCAGGGGAGCTGCAACGGGCCCCGTGACACAGAGGGTTAAAACAGCACCTCGGCGGGGATTAGCCAGCGCTGATCCCGGCTGGCAGAGCTCCTGCCTGTGCGCAGGGCCGCCTGGGCTCTCCACAACAGGCTGCTAATCAGCTTTGCAAACTGTGTCAGGCACCGTGCCGGGGCTGCGGCCGGGCCTGGCACCGCCGCGGCGGCGCTGAACCGCAGTGAGGGAAGGCAGGGCTGGGGCAGCTCAGTGAGGTGCACCAAGCACCTGCTCCATGGTGCCAGCTTTGTCCCTTCCCTCTGGTTTTCCTTCTGGCCGGCTGCTGAGGGCTCCTCCTGCGTGCTGCTTCCTCCCCTGCGGGGTGGGAATGCAGGGCTGGGAAAGGCCGGAATGCGGCCGCTGCTCCCAGCAGCGACTCCTGGGCACAGACAGCACGAGGCACTTCGCCGTGCTGCTCACACCACAGGAAGGTGCACATGAAGAGCCAAAGCTTTCTGGTAATCCAGCCTGCCTCTGTAACTCAGCCAAGACCATCCTCCAGCATCTCTGTTCCCTCATCCTAAACTGCTGGCACAGAACCTGCGACAGTGACCATCTCTCTGCCCATTACCCAGTTCTTTCAACACATATCTGCCAAGAGCATTCCTTTCCCAGGTCAACATCAAACTTGCCCTCCAAGTGCACAGTGGCATGTTGAGGGCCTGCAAAACTGTGGCACGTACTCCTGGAAGAACAGCCAGCAGCTCTGGAGCTGCTGCCCAGGACAGGAGGTCTGGGGAAAGCTCACCCTGTTTGTACCCAAATACTTGCCCAGCTGAAATCAGTTTTTGGAAAACATCCTTCTTTGGGTTTTTTCCCAGTAGCTGTTAGGTGGATAATACAGAGTTTGGCAACATTATCACTCCTCAACTTAAGAAGAAACAGCTGCTGCACTGGAGAAAAGATGGAAGACCAGTTTCTCTGCCTCTTCACCTGCCTGTGGCTTTCCAGAATTAATCATGTTACAAACATTACTTCCTTAATGCACAAGGATGCCTCTGTCATGAGCAGCTCATCTCAGCAGGCACGAAGTGTCAGCAACCCCTGACTGCCTTCAGCAAAGACTACTCAGGAAGCAAGCCAAACTTCCAGTCTTTTTCGGTAGATGTTTTGTAATAACTCAGGACTGTCTCCACCATTTAGGTCACTAATTTTTTATCTTTCCTCTTTAGAAACTTCTCTTTTCTCTTTTTGAAAATGCTCCCCTTTTCTCCCATGCAGGGGACTTCCTGGTGACGTGTAGAACCCTGAAACCCTGTGCTTCCCCTGTCTGGGGATTTTTAGATTTCTTATTATTGTTGAAGTTGATGATAAGCTTGCACAAACTCATAAAATCCTGCCTGACAACTTGTCTCCTCCTCTACGACTGGTTTACTCCTATCCACTGATCTTGGAGCAGTCCCCTTGCAGAGCCCTCCTGGCAAAGTGCCATTTGTTTTGCTTTGATGAAGCTGGACATTTTCCCATGACCCTGCAGTAGGACAGTGCTGGTAGAGAGGTCACAGCTGCCGGATGGAAAAATGAAGTAAATCAGATACAAGCCTGCTCAGGACACTCACCTGTAAAATACTCTCCAAACTCTTGCTCAAGTTTCATGGCTTTGTCAAAGACCTTGTTGGCCTGTTCATATGTCTGTCTCCGATTCATCTCCCTGCCACACACAAAAACCAGAAACTTTTTAGCTCTTTTTCTTAGCACTGAACAGAAGCAAAAATAGCCCACAGGGCCAGGGTGCCTGGGAATCCTCTGCTCACAGGAATGGAAGCTGTGCAGGGCCCTTCCCCACAGGCTCCAGGCTGCCTTGGCACTTCATCCCAACTTCCACCAGTTCTTCCCATTGTCACCTACCCCACCCCCCTTCACCACGCACGTGGATTCAAATTCAGACGACTTCCCAAATTTGTGAGACCACTGCAGAATTCTCCCTGCTCTTCCAGAAGCTGTCACCACCCTCCTTGTCTAGGTTTTCTCAACTTCATAAAACATAGAAATAAGCAATTTGACTCCTTCTGACTTGAGAAGGGGCTTTCCCAGGCCCCCTGGTGCCAGCAGAATTTCTTCTGATCTCAGGGTCAGTCTCAAGCTGTTGAATCTCCTCACAGATAATATTCTCTGCTGCTGCTGCTGCTTAGCAGAGTTGCAAGCTCAGCTCTCACATCCTTTTTAGCCTGCACTACCCAGGGCCAGCAGCAGCAGGACAAGCAGCTGGAGAGGCACAGAACACAGCGCTGCACTTACATGAGGGCTTCGATGGATTTTGGTTTGATGAAAATGGCAATGGGATAAAGTTGTGCTTGTCGCAACCTCTTGATAGCATTGCCAGACACATCCAGGATGCAGTGCTTCCCCTGGAAAGGAGACAATCAGGATCAGACCTGCCCACACAGTCTACTCTGTGTGGGAAGCAGCTTGCTCATACAGATGTGCCTAAAAAGGGAGGAGCCACAGAAATGAAACCCCAGTCCTGAGACACAAGCCAGCTCCCAGTGGCCTCACATTCCTGCTTGCTCAGGGCAGGACAGCAGCAATGCAAAGGGACTGAACCTTTGTCCGGACATGTGAAGCTATTTACAACCCCTGGGTAACTCCACGACTCCTCCAGAGGAATGCTGTTGCTCTGAGGGCACCCTGGTATCTTTGTCCTGTGAGCTTCCCAGCACAAGGCTGGGCCACCAGTGCTGGTGGAGTTTGGATGACAGAGGTACCATGCTGAGACAGAGTAAGACAGCTAAGAAAAGCAGCCACAAGGCTTGGCAGGACTCTGGAGGGAGGAGAGGCTCGTGCTGTGCTTGCTTAATGTGGTTACAGCCCTTCATTAACAGCACAGGGAAAGGAGGGGAACCACTGAATGTGTGTGGGTTCAGGTTGGATGCATCCCAGCCCCAGGAATGCCACCTGACACTCACCCTCTCTGCCACTGCTCGCACTGACTGAATGCTGGTCCCATAGAGATTGTCATTGAACTGCCCAGCCTCTATGAACTTGTTGTCCTGGATGTCCTTCTCCATCTGTTCCCGGGATACGACAAAGTGGTAGTCCTGTCCGTCCACCTCGTTCTCGCGCCGAGGCCTGGTGGTGTCTGGAGGAGAGCGGGCACCAAGAGTGAACCCAGAGTGACGCACGAGGAACCAGCAGGGAGGAAACCCACCTGAGCTCCCGGCCCCCTCCCCACACTGCGGGCGGGACCCCGCAAGGAGCAGAGCCACCACTGTCCCCTCCCTCCAGCAAGGGCACTGAGTGCCGGCCGGGACTTACGGGGCACGCAGGAACCAAACTTGTGTGGGAATTCAGAGATGAGGTCGTCATTAATGCGGTCCTTTGTCGGCCCCAGGATGATCACCGGCCTCGCGTAGTGAACTGCGAACAAGAGCCACAACCTGAGGCCCCACCTGTGCTGTGGGCAGCTGACCCTACCGCCACTTTTGGCATCGACCTGCCCTCTCCCTGCTGGCAGTGGGTGCTCTTGCTCACATGGGCACCCAAAAGTGCCTCCTCCGTGCGAGTTTATCTCCTCCTGGTCACGGTCAACATGTCCTTCCCATCTGACCCAAACCATCTGCGTGGCCCCAGGGGAGGTTCTGCAGGTCTCCAGGGTCGCGGATCAGCAAAGCTGCTCCCTTGCTTGGGGCAGGAGCCAGGCAACCAGGACAGCTGGGCGAGGATGCCACGGAGCTGGGGGAGTGACGGGAGCCTAAGAGTCAGATCCAGCTTCTGGCAAGGACAGACCACCGAGGCTGAGACTATTCAGCCTGCGAAAGGGTCTGCAGGGATTGAGCATCAAGCAGGGTTAAAGGCCGAGGGCTGGGGGAGGGTTGCTCTGCAGCAGGGACCTGGTCTGAGGCAGGAAGGGATAATCTTGTCCTCAGCTGAGGACTAAAGCCCAGCTCAGTTTTAGCTCTGCTTCTCTCCCTTGGTCTTGCAGACCATGACACCAATTGTTTCTGTTGATTAGAACGGGGCAGTCGAGGCCAGGGAAAGCCGTGCACACCTGGCTCCCCTGCTGCACGCAACACACGAGACTCCACCTGCATCCACCCAGTGCCGAGCTGGTATGGCAGGAGGGGAGGGCGCACCGGGCACCCTGGCTGTGCTGGGGACACGGGTGGCCACACTCGAGCAGGCACGGGGCAGTTCAGCTCAGGACTTACTTTCTTGCCGTGTCACCGGCTCGTACGACAGGATGGTGTCCTCTTGTCCTTCTGCAACAGAGCCAGGGGGATGTAGGTGAGCACTTGCAGCAGCTCTCCAGCCCCTCTGCAGCTGTGAGGAGCTGGCTCCTGCCCCTTCAGCCTCCCATAGCTCTGAGGACACTTCAGGCTGTCCCCATCACTCCACCCACGGATGTGAAGCATGACGGGCATGCTGTTACGAGCCCTTGAGCCACTTTAATTATTCATGTTCCAGCTCTGGGTCAAGCCTCCTCTTTCCCTCCCCCACCGCTGCAGGCTCCCAGCCCATTGGGATGTAGTGTCATCCCTGCAGGTATTTAGAGGACTTTCTGGGGACAAAGGGAGCATCTATTGCAGCTGGATCCCATGCTCTTGTACAGACTTGGGCTCCAGGAGCCAACTATGCTACAGGCCTGGCCTCTGGCCATTGCTCCTTGTAGCAGGCACTGAGGATGGGGGATCATCACGGACTGGGAACCCACCACCCTGCCTTGGAGCAGAGCCCTGCAGCCAGGAGAGAGCAGTGAAGCAGGCAGGTTCCTTCCTGCTCCGCAGCCCCTGCTCTCCCTGGCTCCGAGGAGGGAGCTGGCCGCAGCATCTCAGTGTCACCAGCAGGAAGGACCAGCCTCCGAACAGAACCCCCACTGGGACAGGACAAGATGGAAGTGCCAGAACATGCACACTGACACGGGGACACGCACACATACACGGGGTGGGAGAGCAGGTGGACACACACTTACTGGAACTGCTCTCGCTGTCACTGGTGTTTGATGTCACGCCCTCTGCAAAGCAACCAGAGAGACCCCCTTCAGAAGGAGCATGGGCAGGAGGCACGGGAGCACCCCGGCTGTCACCCAGTGCTACTGACCAAGGGCAGCACAGCACTGGCCTCCCGAAAAACCTGCAGCCCAGCACTCACTGGGACGAGTCTGTGCCACATGGGCAAGGGCGGCATCTTTCACCCTTTGCTGGGAACCCGGGGACATGCAGGGGGATGCTGCCAGGAGAAGACAGGGATGGTGGGAACGCCTGCCTGGCAGACGTGAAGGCACTGGGCTTCCCAGGCCGAGGGAAGGTGGAGTGCACAGAGAGGAGAATGCTGGCAGGGGAGCGGGTGCAGCATGCACACAGCGGGCAGAGGAGGGCACGGCTGTGCCAGCACAGGGATGGGGAGCCTGCCTCTGGGGACAGGGCTGGGACGCACAGAGACAAGACAGTGACAGCATGGGACAGAGTCTGAGGCTTTGCTTGCTCAGGCTGATCCTAGTGCTGCGACCACCCCACAGAGGCTTGCTGGCCGCTGCCTGCCCCAGTCAGGCTCTGCACTGGTCGGGGGGTGCGGAGCCTGGCAGGGAACTCATGCCCCAGCTGAGAAGACTGTGGGGCCCTTATTATTCTGCAGTTCTGGGCATGTGGTAACCCGGAGAAAGGTGGGAATGCCTCAAAATGTTGCCACCCACCCCATTCAGAGCAGGCCCATTGCGGCCACTTCCCACCCACACTGGCAGTGGCTCCGAGTGCTAAAGCAACAGCCAACCCAGACAGGAGCAGCAAGAAGAGGATGAGGAGGAGGTACAGCTTACCCTGGGTGCAGCAGGCACTTCGGGCACGGCCAACACCCCCACACAGGCTCCCCCACCCCGTCCCACGTGCAGCAGCAGCACCTCAAGCCCCGCAGCCTGCGCTGGCACTTGTGGGGTCCCCGGCAGCGGAGCAGCACCCGGGGCTCCTCCTGCCCCACACCCAGGGAAGCTCAGCTGCCCCGGCCAGAGCCCAGCCATTCCCCAGGCACCGCCAGCCACAGAAAAGGAACAATGTGCATTAGGATTCAACTTACTCAGGTTCTTTGCTCCATAATAATCGTCACTTAACCCAGGGAAGTCCTGATTTCACAGACAGCAAGAAGGGGGAGAGGGGGAGAGAAGACAGCGCAGGAAAGGGGAGTCAGAGGGATGGGGGAGACAGAGCCAGACCAGCATTAGTGACAGGAGTGCAGAATGGCCCAGAGCTGCAACTGCAAGTGAGGTTAAATGTTTTCAGAGCTGACACCATCAGCTCGCTGCCAACGTCTTGCCTTGTGCAGCTGGACCCTTCCTCCCCCAGGCTCACCCTCTCTGCCACAGAGCCCCCAAGGGCCACCCTGGATCTGGGGAGGGCAGGGCAGCCACAGCAGCATCAGCTGGCACCAAGCAGTTGCAGTCCTGAGCTGCTGGCATGGGGGCTGCAGTGTTTCTCCTCATGGAGTGTACTGGCAGGGCACAGTGGCTCTGTGCTTCCCCGGCACAGCCTGGCCACTCTGGGGCCAGGCGCAGCTCACAGTCCTACAGCTCATGGCAGGAGGACACATTTTTCCCCACCTGTGTGTGTCAGCTGCCCCACACCACAATGCTTGCACAGGCTGTGGCAATGTCAGGCAGAGACCCCATCACTGCAAGCTGGGATGGACAGTGGCAGAGCACAGGGAGGGAGCTGGCTGTGTGTCTGTGGCACAGGAAGGTGAAGAGAGTGGCCTGTCCCATCCCCATGCTGTGTCACCTCACTGCAGGGCCGGCCAAAAGCGAGCCCACAGCTTCAGCACTGATCTGGCTGGAGCCCAGCCATGTCCAGGATCTGCTAGAGACAAGCAGACATACAGACAGCCTTCAGCATGGGTCAGAGGCTTGTGCTGTCTGCTAAAATCACTGTAAGCTGGCACCAGCCTGGCATGGGCAGCAGAAGGATGCAGGCAGCCCTTGGAGCAGCCCAGCAGCAACCTCCTGCCTCTGTATGACAGCCAAGACAGCCCCAGAGGGAGGGGATGTGTTTGCTGCGCTGGCACTGGGGCACAGACACAGCTCTGCCTTGTCCCCCGCCCCCTTCCAGAGGTGTGAGCACTGCCAGCCTGGATGCTTGCAGAGGACTGGATGCAGTTCACCACTCAGAGGAGGGGTTTGGGTTTGGTGAGCAGCTCCGGTGCTGCCCACATCAGGACTTGGGGCAACAAGATAACCACCCTGCCTTTGCTCAGAGTCCCAGGGTGGCGAGAGCTGTGGACCCCCAACATCTGCAGCCAACTACCAAAGATGAGCCTCAGTCACGGGTGGGCAGCAGGGTCATGGCTCCCCCGTGTCCACAGGCTTAATCTGCTGGAAGGGCTCTCCAGTGGGAATATGGAGCTCTAAGTGACTTCTAGGGAAGGTGGAGCTGGGACCTCCCCAGGCCCTGAGAGGGACAGGAGAAGCTCTGCAGGAGGCAGCCAGCCCCTCGCTTGGAGGGAAGCAGGCAGAGGGAGGGAGCAGAGCCTGCAGCAAAGGCGGGAGAGCAGGGGGAGGCAGAGCAGGGAGTCGGGTGGGTGTAAAGTTGGATGAAAAGATGAAGACATTGAACATGAGAGAAAGGAAGAGAGTGCCAGCCTGCAGCTGTTGCTTTCGTTTCCAGCTCCAGTTTCTCCCTAGCTGCTGGCATGACTGTGGAGCACAGACCTGAATACAGGCAGGTGCCAGGACCCCTGGCTATGGAAATGAGCTGGATATCTCCCCTCAGGGCAGGAGACCTGAGGGTTGCAGGCTTGTCCTCTCTGGCCAGCTGCTACTTACGTTCCTGTCCGCTGCTCTCCTGGGCCAGGTTTTCTTTGCTCTTGTAAAATGGAAACTTTCGAGAGAGGCGAAAACTCTTTTTACGTTTCGTTTTGATCGACTGAAGAACATGGAGATGGAAGGGAGGACAGAAAAAACAATGGTGTTTAACGCATGTGGGGAAAATTAAAATGAAGAGACAATGAGGAGCTGTGTCAGGGCAGTCACCCTCAAATGAAATCATGGAGATTACATGAGAACTGTAATGCAGGAAAAAAATTAAGCATGGAGAAAAACACGTGGTAGGGATGCTGGGAAGCTGATGGGGCAGTCAGCAGCTCTGCAGGGGTAGCCAGGCTGTTCTTCCTTGCTCGTTGGTGTGTTAGGCACTGCTTGTGTGCTGAGGGCTTGTGAGGGCAGCGACCTCCAGCAGCTGCCTGCAGGCACCTTCTAGCCATGGGCTCTGCCACCCCATCACTCCAAACATGGGTCCTTCCCCAGTACTTTCACACCATCCTGGGCTCCTCTGCTCAATCACTGCATATTCACTGAGGGTTTGTGCCAAGCAGGTGTGGGCCTGGGGCAGGGCCAGTCACACAGCTCTTTGCATTGGGATTGAGGAGCTTTTGCTGCTGGGCCTCACCCTGCTCTCACTAGTTACCAGCTCCAGGTGCCCCACTGAGCCCCAGATCAGCACTTACCCTGTTGGACTCAATCATGCCAGTCCTGGCGTGGAACTTCACTGTTTTCAACCGTGCTCTCTCCTTCTTTTCCACCCTGATCAGAAGGAGAGAAAGAGTTGCCAATCCCATGCATGTGCCCTCTACACTGCCCACGTGGCTCCTCAGGCAGCTCCAGACACCCTCGGGTGGTGGCCCCAGCAGCAAAGGGCAGCTCCTTCGCAGGCAGGGACAGCTGTGGAGCTGCCTGCCCAGGCTCTGGCCCAGGCCAGTGTCTGCAGGAGCAGGAGAGGAGCCAAACCAGCCTTCCCAACAGGGATAGAGGAGAGACTCGAGGCTGGCTTTGCAGACCTGAAGGCAGCAGCAGCCAGCTCCTCTGCTGTCTGTGATTATCCTCCTCACAGTGGGACCTGGCTGCAGAGCTGGGCAGACTGACAGAGGACACAAGGAGCAGCCCTTGCTGCTGTGACTCTGCTCTCACATGGAGACCCAGAGTGGCTAACAGCAACTCTCCATCCCCACAGGGACCACCGAGGGGGCTGACCACTTCCCTCCTCAACTGGCATCTCACCCAGCTTTGGAGAACACCTTCCCTAAGGAGACCTGCACACAGCCCCAGCTTGCAACCAAGGTGCCCTGCACGGTGCACAGGGGCAGGTGGACTGGGACCACAAGGAGATCCCAGCCTGAGCAGAGCCCTGAGGGCTGCAGGGCTTGTGGAGTTTGGGGAAATCCTGGGGTCACCGCGTGTGACAGCTCCTGCTGATGGACACTCACCTCTTCTTGCTGGGGATGACCCCGATCTGCTCGCTCTCGCCGTGGGGTGTGACGAGCCTGGCTTGCCACCACTCATCATCGGAGGCATTGATGACGTGCAGGATATCCCCGTAGGAGAAGCTGAGTCCCTGGCTGGGCAAGCAACTGTCCCGGGTCCGGTCATAGTCGAACAGAGCTCTGTGGAGGAGCAGAGAGGAGCAATGCCTTCTCTGAGCACGGCCAGGCAGCGAGGACTCCAGCACTGCCAACCTCCCGAGGCACTGTCACCTTCATACCTGAAAGGATTTAAACCCAAACCCCGCCAAGGTGGGCAGTGCTGCCAGCCAGCAGCACACCCCTCAGCTGGCAGGCTCAGCACAAGCCCTGAAGAGTGCAATGCAGGAACAACAATGCTGGACTGACAGAAGTCCCTGCTGACCTCAGCTGCAGGGTGCTCAGGAGCCATAGATGCACTGAAAGAGTCTGTGGTCAGTGGGCAGGGCAGGCTCACAGCAGCAGCCTGCGAGAGGGCTGCTCCCCACCATCCCTCCACGGCTGCGGGGCCGAGGAATGGGATGGGGAACATCGGACCCCACTGCTGGGGGGTGGTTGCACAGGCAGAGCCCACCAGACCACCAAGGCTTTGAGCACACCCTTTATTTATGTACAGAGCCTGTGAATCAGGAATGCATCTGAGAGTATATATATCTGCTTCCACAACTGATCCTCTTCATACTCCTCAACACCTCCCCTGAGAACAGTTTATTTAATTTAAAATTCCCTTCAAAATTAGACTAACCAGCTATAGAAAAAATTTTGGTTTTTCACTAGAGGAGTGCTAATACTCTTCCTGCACACATATATCACACACAGCACTGCAGCCTGTACCCATACGCTGCTCCCAGTGGCTTCACCTGCAACTCATTCTACTAATGTCAGATCACAAACTGTGTCTGCTTTGATGCAGCAACTTGCAATAAGACAAAGAAAGAGAAGAGTCACTGAAAGTACTGGCAGCACAACCTCTGTATTTGCTCCTGGGACACTGGCCCCACTGGCCCCCAGCCCAGCATGAGCCCAGGCACAGCAAGCACTGGCTGGCTGCTGTTTTAATCCTGGCCCTAATAAACCTTCTTCAAGCAGGAGAGACATCCTCTGTTCTGCTCATTACCCTCTTCCACTGTGGGGACTCTGAAGGGGGACTAAAAGCACACTGTAAGAGGAAGGGCTGAGGGACCATGTGGCATGTTCCTGTGGAGCAGCAGAGCTTGGAGGGCATTTCTGCCAGGGGAGCGCTGGGCTGTGAAACCTTTCAGGGCACTTGGGACTGGGTCTTGAACGGGAAGAAGGGCTGCCCCACGGGGAGGGCTCTTTGGGACAAGACCCGGTCTGCCCTAGGCATCCAGATACACTCAGCCACCAGATCTGCTCTCCTTCCCCAGCTTGCTCAGGGCCGGGGCAGCTCTTGTGCTCGTTCCCTCTGCAGGGCAGTGTGGCTGGAGCTGGCAGCAGAGCACCAACGGGTGCTTTGGCCGGAGGTAATCAAGCCTTGCAGGCAGCTCCTGGCCAAAAGATAAGGCTGCATGTGGCTGACAGGCCGCTGTGAGGTCAGTACCGCTGGCCAAGGCCCTGGGGAACTGGTCAGGCCGGTTCCCAAAGCCAGGCAGGCTGTGAGGAGCCCTGCCCACTCCATGCACCCTGCCCTGCAGAGCAGCGCTGGGTCTGTGGCTCCTCCCGCAGCAGCCACCGGCATCGCAGGACAGGCACAGCAAGATCTGTGCACGGGCAGGACGCCTGCAAAGCCGGCACACGAGGCATTTGCTAGCCCAAGGCACGATGCTCCGGGAGAGCAGCCCCTGGCTGTGCTGGCACGTGGGACCCGCCGTGGCTGGGTGCTCCTCGGGGTGCACAGGGGCCAGACGGCAGCTCCGCTCTGCCCCCAGACTAACAGCCAGGAGAGCAGATGGTTTGGCTGGAGGGCAGGGAAGCAGTGCCAAGGCCTCCCATGGCTTCCTCCTGGTGCCCAGGCACAGCGCCCGCCTGACCTCCATCCCCACCCGGCACGGCCCCAGCGCTGGCAGACTTTGCCCTGTGGCAGTGCGGGCAGGTGACAGGCAGGACGTGAACCCGCCTTGCCCCTGCCTGTGCTGCACAGCTGCAGCTTCAGCACCCCCAAACCAGCTCCAGCACCCCCAAATCGGCTCCAGCAGGCACTTGGGTGCCCAGCTCGAGCCCTTCAACAGCGCACGGGACGCAATGCAGCCACACAGGGCTGACTCAAGCGGTTGGGTAGCAAGTCCTGTAATTGATGTCCTGTCCACAGCGCAGCAGCTCAGCTGGTTTCGGGTAAACTGTGCTTGAAACTACCCCACCCAGAAGGGCTGGGGCAGCCTGGGCACCCGGCAGTTCTTGCAAGACATTTTCAGGGTGTGTGTCGAGCAGAGATGTGAAGGGCCACACTGGGGAAAAGCTCTCCCCTGGGATCACCCTCTCAGCAAGGCACAGCCCAGCTCCACCTGGGTGTGTGTGAGGGGACACAGTGCTGTGGAGGCCTCCAAACCCCATGGGGGGATGCACCAAGAATTAAGAAATGCTGTGAGTAGCGTGGAGGCAGCAAGGAGCTCTCTGGTTCACAGGAATACTTTGATACATGAGCACCTTCCCAGGCAGAAAACAGGCTCAACTCAAGCTGGACCCAGCCTAAACCCTTCTTCACACATGAGGGTGTCCATGGGACAGCAGAGGAGTGAGGGCAGGACTAACAAGATGATGTTTATTCAACACTGCGCCCAGCTTGTCGCACACCCCCAGGAAGCCCTGAGATGCTAAATCAAGCAAGATGCCTGCAGAGACTTGCGGGAAGGTGTGAACTGCAGCAACCCAGAGCTGCAGCTCTCCCCTTCTGCCATGCTGGGCTTGCGACATACCCACCACACCTGAAGTCCCTCTGCATGGGGCAGCCATGCAGTGGGAGATGCAGGCTGACTCACGTAGCCTCAGCCCTTCCATCCTTCTCACAGGGAAGGAGAAGCATCCCTTGCCCCTGCCAGCCTCACCTGCAACAGGCTGCGCAGGGTGAGGATTTACAGGATTATTTTAATTACCAAGTTAAAATTACTCATTAGCTCTCATCCCACTGGCGCTGTGGCAGGCAGGAGGTGGCAGGAGGCAGGCAGGGTCTGTCCTGTCTGCACACGACTTGCAGCAGTTTGAACCACTTCATGGCTGTTTAACTCCTGCCTGCCTGTCCTGCACCTGGCTCCAGACCAGAAGTGCATCGAGGGCTCAGAGCAGTAATCCTCCTAAGAGCTCATCTCCCACCCTGCCAGATCCTGTCACAGGAATGGTGGGAGGAGACAAGGAGAAGCCTGTTAGGTGGTTCGAGGAGAACGCCCTGAAAGCTGCCACTAGCTGCCTGGGGCAGAAGCAGGGCTGGATGCCCACTATTTCCCCGTTTTAGAGTGGTCCTCAGTGCGTTGGCCTGGCCAGCTGCCACCCAGGCTCTGTAGAGACCAAGGCTTTTCAAACTGGAGCAGTCCTTGGGAGAAGCATTCAAGTGCAGAGCACCCAGCCTTGGCAAGGCAGTGCAAAAGCCCCGCTCTCCCTACTGCACCCTCTGGGCTTCGTGATGCATCCACGGCACTCCCTCCCCTGGCCCCTGACACACTGACCTCAAAGGCACTGCACAGCCCAGGCTGAACCGTAACCACCCCCCTGCAGCCCACACCGCGGGGATGTGCCCAGGCCACCGCGGGGATGTGCCCAGGCCACCGCGGGGATGTGCCCAGGCCACCGTGGGGATGTGCCCAGGCCACCGCGGTGATGTGCCCAGGCCATTGT
>VYXC01003487.1:445755-468747 GCA_013397175.1 Platysteira castanea | reverse complement strand
CTCTTCCGATCTGGTCGTGGATCTTGGACTCGAAGCGGCTGTACTCTGTGGGGACAGGGCTGGTCAGTGCAGGCACAGCTGCCCCCCGGGCTGATCGCCGCGCCCGGCCAGGCCTGTCCGTGAGGCATCGTGCCCACAGCCTCTGTCCCCACACACGAGGGAGGGCAAAGCTGAAGAGGTTACAGAACTCTGCAGGAGTGCAGGCAGGGTTCCAGCTGCTCCCAACCCCACCACAGCTTCCCACACAGCAGCTCGGGCAAGGGCTGCTGTGACCTCCACTGCTGCTGAGCTGCAGCTCCTTGAGGGAATGGCTGGGCAGGACTTGGCAAACTGCTGACCTACAGAGCAATTCAAAACACGCAGAGACAGCGAGAGCCCCTCCAGGAGACCACTGCCCACCACCTGGAGCACTAAGACATGACCACAGCCATTGGGGGAGTGCCCAGCTACTCCCTGGCTGGCAGCAAAGACCTCCTCCCCAGGAGGAATGGGGAAAGGCAGGCAAAACACAAAGTCCCTGCCCTTGGAAGAGGAGCAGGGAGGAGGAATTCACCTTTTGCTTCTACATCCCAGTGGCAGAGACGTGCAGGAAGAGCTGGGGAACCCTCCAGAAGACACCAGCACCTTCCTGCCAGGCAGCTGGGCAGGAGCAGCCGCCACCCCGGCACCCGCCGCTGCGCCAGCCCGACCTTCAGCCGGGTGTAAAGGTCGGGCTGACACGCAGAGGGTGGAGGCACCAGGCCTCCCTACCCAGGGCCGAGTGAGGAAAGCGCAACTGCGGCTCCAGGAGAGCTGCCGGCACTGCCCCAGCCCACACTGCCAGATCTCGCCTCACACCCTTGATTTTGTCCCTTGGGCACATCCTGCAGTTACAGGTGAGAGAGGACCAGCCTCATCTGTGCTGTAAGACTTGCCTAGAAAGTCTTGTCCACAACCCTGCAGTTTAGATGTGGCTTGGGTTTTAATTCTGGGGAGGGGGGCACAGCAGCTCAGCTGTGGAGGCAAGCGCTCACTGCAGAGCAGAGCCACAGCTGCGCTGGGCCTGTGGAGTCACATCACATGGGGGGAGCAGCAACACTGCTCAGAAATGCTCTGTGGGCTTTGTTTGGGAGCCAGCCCCTCTCCCATGGACTCTCAGTGCAGACAAATGCAGGGTTGGGGTTATGGGACGATGCAGCTGCAGCTCGGCATTTCCTGACTCTCCAGCCCTTCACCCTGCAGCCCTACAGCCTGGGTATCCCCCTGCTACACCCAGTTGCCAAAGACAGATTTTTACTTAAAGACTGGGGAAAAAAAAGGCAATATACACAAAAACTGCCAAGTGGCACACAGAAACTGCACGCGAAGCCCCATCTCCTGCCACCCAACATCCAGAGTTGCTGCAACACTGGGCAGGGTCAGCTGCTTCATGTGGAGATCATGAGAACCCCTGGCTGCCAAGGGGTACCCATCTGCTGTCTCACCTGCCTTCCTGCTGGCAGAGGAAAACACAGATGCAGCAAGGCATGGGCAACACTTATTTTACAAGTAAACTGAATTCTGACACCAAAGCAGCACCAGGGTTTTACAGAGTTCTCAGCAGAGGGAAGTGAGCTTCATCCCACTCCACATCTCTTGCCCCACACAGCTCATGCTGCCCTGGAGTACCCATAAACTCTTGTATCCCAGAGGAGCATCTGCCAGAAGTGAGTACAGCTTCTGCATAAACCCTCTCTGGTACAGAAGAGCTGTTTCCCCTAGAAAGCACCACTACAATCCTTGTCCTCTGCCAGGTCATCACAAACCCTGCTGGGGGCACAGATTCCCTGCACACCCCACACTGCCTGGGATTGGACACAAAACACCAGGCAAAAGGAGGTTTCTCCACCCCTAGCAGCAGGGTGGGGGTGTTGGGAGGGCAACTTTGTGGGTGCCACTGCCCTGCCAGAAATGGCATATGCATCCCCCTGTATGCAGCCAAGGGCAAAGTTCTCCAATGCCCCCATTTCAGCTGGGGCACTCCATGGAAAGGGACTTTCCTTGTTTTGCTGGAGCGGCCATGCTGCTTGGAGGGGTAGGAAAAGCCCACTGACATGACAAGAAGGACAAACCAGGCTGGTTGTGGCAAACTGAACGACACAGGGGCTGCTCTAGCTTTAATCCCCAGAGAGCAAACACAGCCCTGCCCTAGGAAGGGTCTTCCAAGGAGCCACCAACCCACACTTGCTCCAGCTGTGGGAGAACACAGAGTGGAGGAGCAGCCAGCCCCACAGCAAACCAACCTGCTGCCTCCCTCCCAGAGCAGGGGAGGCAAGGTTACCCCAGGACTGAGCAAGGGGTACCCCCAGGTGCTACTGGCACCCTCTTAACTGCACATTAGAACAGTCTCTGGGACAATTAGCAGCAGATCGCCCCCAGCAAGCAGTGCTCCTGCCTTTGCTCCCTAACTTAGGGCCACCTCGACTCTGCACGGAGATATCCTGTGCAGCTGAAACCCTCCCAGGAAGCTTGCCCAGGGTGCAGCAGGGAGGTGAGCCAAGGCTGATCCCCACAGTGTTCAACACGTTCAGGACATGCTTATCAAGACTGAAAAGTATGTAACAGGTGAGCCGGCACCTCTTGCCGTGAGTGCCACCGCGGCGCTGCGCCGTGTGCCAGGATGTTTGCTCTCCTCACTCAGCAGCTCGATAAAAACACCACTGTACCCTCCCACTGCTTTCCCTTTCCAGGGTGTGGGTGTTCCTAGAGCTGGGCCTGATTCTGTCCCCTGGGGTGAGCTCCATGCTGGGAGCGGAATCCCTGAGTGTGCACACGCTGCAGACCACTATCAACAGGCAGGGATTCTCCTGCCTGCCCCAAGGATCCCAGAACCAGCACGTGTGTGTGACACACCTGCAAACACGCCCAGCAGAGCCAATAAAGCTGCGGGTCTGCATCTGGGCACCTGGAGACAGCACAAAGGAGAAGGCGTTGGCAGAGAGGGGAGCTACACTGGAAAGCAACTCCTGAGTACACATAAAGCCCTGTATCCAAACACTTCTGCCCAGGCTGGGCCATCAGCAGAGCCCAGAAATGCTCAGTCACAAGTTTCAGCCCAGCCACTTCCAAAAGCTACGCACAGCTTCAGCCTGACATTTTAGCACTCTGACCCCAGACACCTTCCCTCTGCACAAACACCTCCCTCCACAGGCCCAGGAGAGCAGAAGGAAGCACAGCCACAGGGAAAGCTCAGAAACTTTTACAACTCATTGCACAGCCCCGGAACTTCCCTTTGAACAGACTGGCTCAGAGAAATGCCATAACGCAAGTTTTTGTATTTTCAGGTGAGGAATATCAAGGCTTTGTTGCATGCGGTGTGAGGAAGGGGAATTGCCAAATCCAAGCACTGGTGATAGCAGCAGGCAAAGGTCAGGAGGAGAAGTGCTCAGAGGGAATGGACCTCACAAAAACTCAGGAACCATCACTCCCCCTCCTCGACAGCATGCAGCAGAGGTCAAAGGTGCTGGTGCTCAGAAGAAAGGGAGGACAGCAGCTCCTCTTTCTAGCCTTTCTTGGTTTGGTCTTTGCTTCTTTTCCCTCCTAGTGCCTGGCACGACACCACAGTGAGGGTCCCTCAGCCCCCAAGACCTGCACAAGCAGCCTCTCTGACCCCTTTTAGCCCCAGTGAGGTCAGACACAGAGCACACTGCACTCATCCAGCACCCCAAGGCAAGCCCTGCCCACGCTCAGGTACGAGAGACAGGTGCCATCCTCCGCCTCTGCTAGCTGGGAGGAACTTCTCAAATCCCCTTTCCACCAGCATCTCCTCCTTTGGCCATCCTACAATCCAGCTCTCCTGCTTTTTCCGCAGCCATGACGACATAGAGAAGACAAACATTTGAGAGCACATGGCCCATCGAGGGGGCCCAGCCTCCTGCACACCCAGGTTTCACATCAGGGAGATCTTTCTCCATGACTCCCAGCCCTTCAAGCCTCTGGAACACTGAAGGCAACTTCCAAGATCCAACAGTCTGTACTCCACAGCCACAATGCTGGCTCCCAGGATGGCTGCAGCCCCTGTGCCGGGTGCTGCTGCCCACGAGTGCCAGGAGCCATCACAGACATGGAAAGTCACCAGCTACAAGACACTGACATTTCCGCCTCGGTCTAAGGGGGTTTCAAAACATCTTGTCCAGTTTGACATTTAAGAACCACTCTGGGTTGGTGTCTTTGCCAAATCTCAAGTGGCAAATGGAGCCAGAAATACGAGAACATTAAGTGCTTCCTGGAAAGAAAGAAAAAAAAGAGCCAAAACAAACAAACCCCACACCCACAGCACAGCCCTGAGCAGCACCAATGACTCCGTGCCCTAATGGCCTCTGCCATGGGATGGAGGAGGAACAGCAGGGACAAGGACCAGCAGGACATTGCCCAGCGATGCCACAGAGGAGGCACAAGATGAAGGGCATGACCAGGGTGGGACACTGTCCTCCTTGGAGAGGACCTGCTGGAGAACTGACCTCCAGAACTGCTGCTGGAGAAAGCCAGTGGGGCCCAGGAGAGGCACCTTTTCCAGCGGCCGGGAACGGCTGCATCCCAGCACGTGCACGGTGCCGCTCCGGACACGGCCGCAGCGCCGGGGTCAGCCCCGGCCCCTCGCTGGCCGGCGGGGCACCCTCCCCGCGCTCGCCCTCCCGGCCCACGGGCCACGCTCCAGCGCTGCCGCCCAGGGAAGCTTCGTGCAGGCAGCTGCCGGCTCCCGCCCCGCTGCCCCTGGCTGCCCACCCCGGGACCACCAGCCCCCGCCGCTGCCCAGGGAATCGGAACCCGGAGATAACGAAAGGCTCGGAGTGGCGCCGCAGGTGGGATGCTCAGAGGTGGGGACGAGCCCCAGCCCAGCAGCGACGCCCCGGTTCCAGCCCCGCCCGCACCGTGGTCGCCCTCTAGGACCCCTGAGCCCTCCCGACCACGGGGTCCCTCCAGCAAGGCCCGTGGGACCCCACGGAGCCGGGCCTCGCGGCGACGCCCTCCGGNGCCAGCCACCGTCCCTCATCTGCATATCCCCGCCCACCTCATCTGCATAACAACGCCCTAATCTGCATGCCCCGCCCGCCTCCGTCCCGTCCCGCTCCCGGTCCCGGTCACCCGTGGCGGTACCTTCGGGCCGGTACTGCGCGATGATGGTCACCGTCTGCCCCGCCCGCTTCAGCGCCGCCGCCGCCTGCTCGTGGGTGGCGTTGCGAAGGTTCACGCCGTTCACCTGCCGGGACAGAGCGGCTCCGCTGGACCGGACCCACGGACGCGGGCAGGAACCGAGGGGGTCTGCCCTGCGCCTCGGCCCCGCTGCCCCGCCTCTGTACTGGTTCCCACCCTACCCGAACTTTCAGAGCCTGATCACTCTGCCACTGTGCCCCCAGCACCACGCCTGGTACTGGCACTTACAGTACCGGCGTCCCCGGTACCTGCCCCCGGCTGGCCCAGGCATCAGGGCTGCCCCCATCGCAGGCACCCCGGGGCTGTGTCAACCCTCCGGCACCCGGGATGCATCCCACAGAGCTGTGCTTCGGGTGGCAGGGGACAGGTGTCCTGTGGGTGCCCACCCGGGGCTGTGGGACGCCACGAAGGGGCAGTGGGTGCCCCACCAACTCACCGAAAGGATACGGTCTCCCCTCCGCAGCTCCCCGCTGAGGTCAGCAGGGCCTCCAGCCAGGATGAAGGACACAAAGATCCCCTCGCCATCTTCCCCTCCAACAATGTTGAAGCCAAGGCCAGTGGAGCCTTTGTGCAGGATGATTTTCCGGGGCTCCCTGGAAGAACACATAAGGGACAGCGAGACATCAGGGTGAGGAGCAGCACAGCTGGTGGCAGGCTTTTCTGTGCCCAGGCATTGTGGCACATTGGTGGGGCTGGAGTCACCCGAGTGCAGCCTCATGTGACTCAGCCCTCAGCACTGTGGAGACTGATAAACAAGAAGAGGTGCAGGCAGTGTGGCATGGGACACAGCATGGACAGAGACAGAGCATCCACCGCGAAATCACACACAGAAACACTGAACTGCACGATGGCATCAGATGCCATGAGCCAGCAGAGTGGGATCAAGGCCCTCCACAGCATAGCAAATGTGCCTACAACCCCATGCACTCCTCCCATGCCACAGACCCTGCACAGCTCAACAGAAGTCCTAAATTTTTCGATGATGACTTAATTCTATCACAGCTCAAACAACAGGCAGGCAAAAGCAGGAAGACTGCCTGGCATCGCAAAACTCCTGCGTCAATTTTCGTCTGGGAGAAAAAACTATGTGATGGGAACAATGGCAGCTCCCAGCTTAAGCTCTGGATTGAAATAAGGAATAAATGATGCCAGATAATTAGGACAGGTTGATGGTGATTGTCAGCCAGCATGATACTGGGGAACATCAGTGCATCCACTGTTGCTGGATCCTGGGCACTTCCTCGGGTATCACAAGGACCAAAGGCCTGACATTGAGCATAACAACCTGCTCAGAACCACTCACCTGCCAGATATCAGAGGGAGATCTCTGGGATGGGTTAGGAAAGATGCTGGAGCCCAGGCATGCCATTGAGTGGTAGACCCTAAAATGCCATCAGACTTGTGCAAAGAAGACCCTGGGGCACTGTGGTGGGGGGACTGGAACACACCAGAACCAGGAGATCAGGAAAACCATGGAAATACTCAGTCAAAAGATGCTCAACCCCAAGTCCTCAAGATGTCACCAGTGCTTGGCTTAGGGGCAGTTTTGAGGGGGCAGANCACCTGCCAGATATCAGAGGGAGATCTCTGGGATGGGTTAGGAAAGATGCTGGAGCCCAGGCATGCCATTGAGTGAGGGCACCCATGGTAGACCCTAAAATGCCGTCAGACTTGTGCTAAGAAGACCCTGGGGCACTGTGGTGGGGGGACTGGAATACACCAGAACCAGGAGATCAGGAAAACCATGGCAATACTCAGTCAAAAGATGCTCAACCCCAAGTCCTCAAGATGTCACCAGTCCTCAGATGCCAGCACCAGCCAGTGCTTGGCTTAGGGGCACTTATGAGGGAGCAGGGAGGGCTGCAGCCATCCTTCTGCAGTAAAGCTGTGCCTAGGGCTAGAACTCTCCCAGGGGAAGAAATAGGTCAGGTTCCTGGGTCAGCAAACCCTGCCTCCAACCAGGAGATGAATTTGCTCTGCCCTTGGGTTTTGCTGCTGCCCAAGCAGTGTGCAGGAAGCACAACCTCAACTCAGTGTAGGGGGAAGCATCCCCAGAACTCATGAGGACCAGACAGTTTGGTGGAAGGTGAAGAAATGAGGAAAGGAAATGAAGCCCCAGACAGGTACATCACAGGTCTCCGCCATGACATGCACTCCTGGCTTCCATCCTCCTCACAGGTGGCATGACACGGATCCTCCAGGCAGATCCCACGCTGAAAGTCGCAGTGTTAACACTGGGACCTTGGCACAGAGCGGCTGAGGGGATCCTGCGGGGCTGTGCTGGGTCTGGGTTGCAGTGGTGGAGCTCACTGGAAAGCAGATTCTTTGGTTCCCAGCCCTAGGTGCTGCAGGACATGAGGAGCTCTGGAGCCACATCCACACCTAAGCAGCACTTGTGCCCATGGGAGGGGGAGAGGCTGGATACTGGACCTCTGCTTTTCCAAGGGAATGGCTGGCAGGCCATGAGAAACAGCTTCTTTCTCAGGGCAGCTGCTGCCTTTCCCCAGACCAGGAAGTTGCATTTGGACCACACTGGTCCCAGTGCACAGTCTTGGTGCCAACAGCAATGAAGCTGTCCTGGGGGGTCAGCAATGCACACGAAGCTTTCAGCACTGTCCTGGGAAGGATGAGGGAAGTGCTGAGCCCACTGCAGGCTGCGGATCTGTTGGGTAGCAGGGGGCTGTGTCCGGGCACACTGGCCCAGCGGTGCCAGCCCGGCTGCAGCGGGGCCCTCCGCAAGGCAGCACCATCCTCTAGTGGCCACCAGCACGTGCTGCATCAGGGCCACTGCCGAGCCATCGCTGTGCCATTGCTACTGCCAAGCCACTACTGGGCCACTGCCAGGCCATCGCTGTGCCACTGTCCCTGGCAAGCCACTGCTGAGCCACTGGCAAGCCCTGGTCATACCACTGCCACTGCCACTGGCAAGCCACCACTGAGCCACTGCTGAGCCACCACTGTGCCACTGCCACTGCCAAGCCAATACTGAGCCACTGCTGAGCCACCACTGTGCCACTGCCACTGCCAAGCCAATACTGAGCCACTGCTGAACCACCACTGTGCCACTGCCACTGCCACTGCCAAGCCAGTACTGAGCCACTGCTGAGCCATCGCTGTGCCACTGCCACTGCCAAGCCACCGCTGAGCCCTCACTGTGCCACTGCCACTGGCTGTGTCCAGCCTAGGCTGGGTGGCTCTTTCCGCTCTCTAGCCCACAAATGGGAATGTTGGCACGTGCGAAAAGGGACACCCTGGTGGGACCAGGGTCCCTGGTGTGTTTGCCAAGCACTGGGACTCAGTCCCTTCTGTGGTGCACTGTAATGGCAGACAGCACTGCTCCTGCCTGTGGCATCATCCCTAGGGGCCTGACAGCACAGAAGTGGCCACACCTGGTGAGGATGCAGTGCCACAAACAGGCTCTAGAACCAGCATCGACAGTGCTGAGACCAGTGGGAGAGGTGGGGTGTGGGTGGAAAGCAGTGCTGCACGGGTCACGGCGTGCAGAGGCACCCAGCTGTGGCTGAGCACCAAGAAGCGAGAAAGCCCCGTGACAAAGATGAGTGCAGACACTCTCCAGGAGGACAGCAGACCTGACAGCAGATGGCAAGTCAGGGTGTCCCACTCCAGCATCCACCACTGACCTGCCGAATGGGAGAATCCTGGACAAAGCTACTGCATCTTCCAATGTAAACACACCCCCAAAACCAGCCTGCAACCTTGTTCCAAACTGCAGAGTCAGCCCTAAGCCTAAGCCGGGTGTTGGTCCTTAGAAATCAGCCTAAGCCCTACAGTCCTGGCCCTGGGGATACCACATTCAGAGCACTGGCCCCAAGGCTGTGACAGGAAGAGGGAAAGCTGTAAGAATTGGCTAGTAGAGCAGGACTTGCCAGATCTTGCTCTCCCATCCTCAGCTTGAGGCTTTGGAGAAGTTTTATATCACATTTAGGCTCAGAGCAATGTTTTCTTTGTGCTCCTCTTTATTTCCTGGCTTCAGGAAACAAACCTGTTCATGCAGCATAAACGATTCTACGGGGGCAAAGGGGGCTGGCCATCATTGAAATGGCACCTGAGTGTAGGTGGTTTGGGATGCTGATCTCTCCCAGCACCCGTTTGCAAGGCTGTGCTCCCCCTGGCCCTTCACCCCCAGCACAGCTCCACCTGGGAACATCCTGGGAGCCTGTGGCACTGCTGGATGGCACCATAAGGGCAGGGAACATCTTGTATTCCAGGTATTGTAAAATAAGCAAGAGAACGAAGCTGAAATGCATTTGTGTAAATCTTGTGAAAGAGTAGGAGAGGGAATGGAGAGGAAGTGGATGCAGCAAGCCAGGGATTGACACAGCAGGGCTGGTCACAACAGGGTGGTGAGCACAGAGCTCATTATGGACCTCAAGCACTGCATCATGCACCTACAAATGGCCTTTTGAGGCAGTGGGGATGATGTCAAACCACCACAGAGGGAAAGTGAAGAAACGAGAAGGAGCATGAGAGGGATGCTCATGCCTGATACTCACCTGGTGAAGTCATCATCTCCAATCATGTGCCGAGGGATAGGTGAGTACCGGGACGGAGTCACCTGGGTGGGGATGGGATAGGCAGGCTTGCTTTCAACGCTGCCCAGGTAGCCCAGACTGGAGTTATGGCTTATGTGGTTGTCAGCCAAGGCTGAGAAGGCTGCAGGGGAGGAGAAGGTCATCAGGAGCAGAAATCCATACACAGTGGGGACACGGAGACCAGCCCAGCCCTGCTCCCCACCCCAGCACACTCAGTGCCCCCCAGCCCCACTGCCCAGCCAGTGGCCAGCGGCGTACGTACTGCTGGCGTAGTCGGGGGGCGCGTACATGTCGTTGAGGTGGATGTTGCCGGGCTTGGCCACTTTCAGGTACACCATGTCAGAGGTGTTCTTCAGGGCGGCCACCGCCTCCTCGTGCCGCACGTCCTGCAGGTTTGTGTTGTTCACCTGCCGGAGGGAAAGGGCTGCATGACACGGCTGAGCAGCAGGGCAGGGACCAGTGCGACCCTTCGGGAGTCGTTTTCCATAGGGGAGGTGCTCCAGTAGCTCCAGAGGCACGGTCCTATCACCTTGGGTTTGGCCCTCCTGCCTGCAGCCATTACTGTGCCTCTCCTCCCACAGCAACAGCCCAGCAGCAGCCCCAGGGAAGAGGTGTGAGGCTGCTGACAGGACGGGTGCTGGGGTTCAGGATCAACGCTGCGCCACAGTGGAACCTGTTCAGCTTCACCTCACAGCTGGCTGTGGCCTGGGGCTTACCGCAAGCAGCCGGTCCCCGATCTGCAGGCGCCCGTCCTTTTGGGCAGCACCTCCCTCGATGATCTTGGTGATGTAGATGCTGTTGTCCCCAGGGATGTGCTGGTTCCCGATGCCCCCTGCAATGCTGAACCCCAGGCCTGAGGGAGAGTGAGAATGCAGGTGAGGGACAGATGGATAGACAAAATCCTGGGCTGGCACCACAGCCCCTGTGCCCCACTGTGCTTCACACCCTGCCCAAACCCAGATGACAGTGAGGCCAGCCTGGCCACCGTGCACTGCGCTGGGGGTGTGTCCCATACCCCGTGCCCCACAGCATTCCAGGCTGCTGGGTCACCCTGCAGCATCCTGCACTGCGGCCGTGCCACCTTGCATCCCACATCCCCCATGAGGCTGTCCTGCATCTCATGACCTCTCACACCGAGGGGTCACCTCGCACTGTCCTGTGGGGTAGTGGGGCACCCTGGCCAAGCGAGCAGAGTGGGGGTTCACCTTTGGGCCCCTTCATCAGGTTAACCTCCATGATGGTCTCTGGCGGGGGCTGCCGGCGGCGCACCACGAGCCGCACCACGGGGCCTGCTTCCTTCAGGGCCTCCACAGCTTTGCTGTGCACAACCTCAGAGACGTCCACGTCGTTCACTCGCAGCACGCAGTCGTTCACCCTGTGGGCACAGGGTGGCCCTGAGCATCCCTGCAGAACCACCAGCCCAAGCCACCCTCCTCTGGTCACCTCTGCCACCCTCCTCCAGCCACACAAAGGAGAGCTGCTCAAGCTGGCCAGATCCTGCCCTGCTGGGGTGAGAGAGGGGCCCCTCCCAAAGTGGGGAAGAGCAGAGCTGGTCCCTTTAGTGCAACCCTGATGGAGATGGGAGATGAGAAGAAAGGCTGGATCCCTGCCTTGGGCTGTAGAAGGATGGATGGGAGCAGGAGGCTGATACAGGGAAGGGAGGAGGGGTGGCTACAGACGGGAGGTTGGTGGCCAGGGATGGCGGACATCCCTGTTCTGAGGGGATCTGGCTATGGGGAAGAGACACATGGAGGCCAGGGACCATGTCAGGAAAAGGGGTTAGGCCTGGAGGGTCCATGCAGAGATCCTGGGTGACACCCTGGCTGCTCCCCCAGCCCTGTACTCACCCTAGACGGCCATCCATGGCTGCCGCTCCCCCGGGGATGATCTTGGTGATGAAGATACCCGGGTCATCTGGAACATGGGGGTTGTCGATGCCTCCCGCTATGCTGAAGCCGAGGCCAGAGTTGCCCTGTGGGAAATCAAACGCCGCGTCTTTCCCCCATGGGCAGCTGCTTGCTGCCAGCCCTCCTTAAATGGTTCTCCCCAGCTGTGGGACTGCTTGGGGTGCAGGAGCCCTTACAGCATCTGTCACACCCCAGGGTGCCCGGCTCAAGGGGCAGAGGAGGAGAGGCCAGCGTTCCTCAGCTGAGTGCTCGGCACAGCAGCGTGGAGCACGGAACAGATGGAGTGGGAGAGTGGGAGCCGCCGAGGACCTCCCTCACCACCGCGTCTCCACGGAGAGACTCTAAGGCAGGCGGGGAGCTGGGGGAAGAGGAGGTGGTCCTTGGCGGAGAAAACCTCCCCTTGCTGGCTGCTCCCCAGGAGGAGACACCGATGCCGCAGCCTGCACAGACCAGCGGGGATTGTGCCAGTCACCAGCATCCCACTCCTGCCCCTCTGCACCCTGGCACAGAGCCAAGCTGGGGACCAGCAACGCTGATGACAAAATTTACAGGTTTGGGCGGAGGTGGCTATCAGGAGGGAGTAGGCTCTCCAGTTCTGCCTCCTTTTCCTCACAGACATGCCTGGAGCATCACTTGAGCTTCTGCTGATTTATGCCTGGGGGGAATGCAGGGACCACAGCTCATCTCTCCAGGCCATCTCCAGCACCTCAGGACTGAGTGGCTGTGGCCCCGTGCTGCCTCTCCCACTTGCAGGATCCTCATTAGTGACACACTCACAGGCGCTGCTTCCAGATCTATGCTTGATGCAAGTGGACAACTCCTGCCTTTTTTGCTCTGCCTTGAAAGTCAGATGGCTCCTCGCCTTGTTTCCTCATGCAGAAGAGCTGACACTTAGTCACATACTATTGTGCCTGCCTCTCTCGAACACAAGCGGGCTCAGGCCAAGCTCTCCTGGCTGCCCACGGCCCCAGTGCTCAGTGGGAGATGATGGGGTGCTCTGCACTTCCAGGGGACCTGTGGCTGGGAGGGCCACACTGCAGCTTGGGCTCCCCGGGATAATTTAGCACCAACAGCCAGCTGGGGCTTGCACTTCTCCCCAGCAATTTTGCCCCAGCATCAGTTCCTGCAGTGATGCAGAGCTGACTTCAGGATGCTCATGACACAGCACCAGGAGCCACCAATGCCTGTCACTGTGCAACACTTCCAGATGCTCTCTGGCCAGCTGGGATTTGGCTGGCATGTGACACGGAGGCATTCAACGGTAAAGGGTCTGAGGCTGCTCTCTTTCCTCTAAGCTGGATTCTCATTACCCTGTGCCTAGCTCGAAAAATCTCCTTACTGTCACAGAGACCCAGCCTGGCCACAGCAAGGCAGGTGAGATTGCAAAATGATCTCCAGCCGTTCGTTGTGCCTGTCTATGGAAGGTCCTTTGTTAGCTACAAAACCTGGAAATGATCTGGGAGGTGTTAATTTTTATTTTTATAAACCTCAAAAAGGAGTTCAAGGGATTTCTTAGCTGATACCAGTGTTGATGCCAGGGCAGCTCCTGCTGTGGACACGTGTATGGTGGGTAAACACAAAGCTGTGTCCCTCTGCAGATTGTGCTTCTGCTATTACTGTCCCTAAAACACTGCTTCATTTGCCTCTGTCTTTACAACAAAGAAAAGGATTAATACCAGTGGCTGACCAGCCATTTTGGGGTACACTGCGGTCACTTCTGGAAGCCAAACACCCCAGCAGGAGGACAGCCTCACCTGCAGGCAGCAGGGTGCTCCTCCTGCACTAAGACAGGATTGTTGGATCCCACTGCGGACCAGGTGAAGGGGAAGGACCTGGGTATGGTCCATGCTGCTGAGCAGTGAGATTCCCTCACTGTTTCTTCCTGCTGGAGAAGGAATTGCTGCCTGGGGCTTTGGAATGGGGGCATCAATGAGTGTTGCCTCTCTGTGTGGTCCTGCCAGCTGTTCCCCTGTTCCCATTATGGGCTGAGGACAGAGGGTGCACTGAAGAATCCATGAAAACAAGGCTTTTGCCCGTGACTCGGGCCGAGAGCAAGAAGCACTTAGCCCAAAAAGGAAGGATCCCCTGGGCTGGTTTCGTCAGGCACGCCGGGGAAGCAGTGGGTGAGGCGGCAGCCCCAGATAACCTTCCGTCCACCCACCTCCGTGATGCAGAGCCAAGGGAAGGAGGGAGATGACTAAAGGCAGAGAGGAACAGAATAATGAGCGATGCGTCTTCCCCTGCAACGCCGGCCACGCGGCGAGGCTGAGCCGCCTGGCACGGCAGTGAGGGGGAGGCAAGGTGTGCTGTGGGGAGCCACGGGCAGCCTCCCACCACAGCCATTCCCAGCCAGCAGGGCTGTGCCTGTCTCAGAGTAAACCCCGGGCCAGCTCTTCCCGCTCCCTCTCCATCCCTCCACCCCTGCTGCTTCCTGGGCAACAAGAAAGCCCTTAGTGCCCTTGTGTGGTGCTGGCTTGCCCCTGGATAAACCCCATACATGGGGGGAGGTAATTTCAGCCACGGCTGGTGTGGTGCATGCCATCACCTCTGTGCTGCCAATGAAGAAAAGGCTTGAGCAGAAACTTCCTCTGTTGTGGTTTGTTTTACTAAAATACCTGTTTTTAGATCGTGTACCCTAGAGTGACAGGGAGCCTGGTGGCAGGGTGGCTTCAGTCCCTGTGCCCAGCTGTGGGGTGCACCCACCTGTGTCTGCACAAGCAGAGCCCCCCACACCTCTGTTTTCTGACAAAGACAATGACAAAGAGCCTCCCCCCATGCTCTGCGCTGATGGGTTTGTGGGGGTGAGGGTGTGAAAGAGGGAGGCAAGGGAGAAGCCCTCCTCCCTCGCTTCTGGAGGGCTGTGCAGGGGAGAGGGGAGCAGCAAGCCCACCCTGGTGGGAGCCAGGCTGGCAGAGCAGGCGCGACACCCGCGAAAGCCTCCAGAGAGAGCGGGGAGCAGAGACCAAGCTCTGCCCATCAGCCGTGCAGGGATGCGTGGGGGGCTGGCTGTGACGGGGGGTGGGCGAGTGGGAAGAGGCTGCTGGTGGGTGAGTAAGGAGTACTTACCCTTTCCAAGACGATCTCCTCATATTTGAACATCCCATCACTGCCATTCATCTGGAGAGAGGGAGACAGCGTGTTACGACTCTCTGCTGGTCCTGGGGGGATTTGTTTTTCCCCTCTGACAGCTGAACATGAAGAATCCAACCTAAAAGCTGCACCATCACCGCTGAAAAAACCTTAAATGCAACTGCTTGAGCCTGCCCTGGAATTAAACCATGTGCTGCTTTTCTTTCTGGGTGTGAGCCAAAGCCCACTGACTTTAATGCACTTCTGTGCAAAGCCTTTATTCTCCCAGCTCATTTCTCCAGCCATGAAAAGGAACACAACCGAAGGCACAAAAAGAAATAACACCTTTGTTACGCAGCATGTAATTAACCTCAGGAATTCACTGCTTGAGGAAGGGAAGAGAGGGGGTCGGTCCATTTAAAGGGAAAAAAATGTCTGTACATAACAACATAATAAACACTTTAGCAGCTTATATTTTTAAAATCTTTTCGTAGCACGACTGTATTAACAGGAAATTCAGAATAATTTATTCTACGAAATTAGTTGGGTGCAAAGGAAACAAGGTTTGAGAGAGCGGGGCACAGTGAGGGGTGAAAACATTGTGATGCCCTTATGTACAAAAATGGTGTAGCCTGTCTCAGTGCTGTACACCACACTGATCCCCACGCTTAAAGGTCTCCCATATCCAGAGTACCAAAGCGGAGCTCTTGGAAACATGAAGAATAGAAACAAAAAAGGATGCAATTGTAGGCTGTAAAAGGGTAAATGTAAAGTCAA
Source organism: Platysteira castanea (assembly GCA_013397175.1). NCBI lineage: Eukaryota > Metazoa > Chordata > Aves > Passeriformes > Platysteira > Platysteira castanea. The sequence continues at coordinate 453,269 of VYXC01003487.1, read as the reverse complement.
AAAAAAAAAAAAATTCCATTTGCCTCATAATCAACAATACACAGGAAAGCAAGGCAGCAGTTTCAGTCCAGGTCATCAGGATCAGGCCAGAAACAGCTGCTGAAGCCTAAAATTTAGCAAGATTTGCAATGCAATTGGCTACTGAAACATCCAACACTTAATAGCAACAGTTTCAAAGAAAACTGAGTTGGAAGGGAACCCAAAGGGTTATGGAGTCCAACTCTTGGCCCTGCACAGTTCCCCCAGCAATCCCACCATGTACCTGAGAGTGTTGTCCAAATGCTCCTGGAGTTCTGGCAGCCTTGGGGCCATGACCATTCCCTGGGGAGCCTGGTCAGCCCCCCGCCACCCTCTGTGCAAAAAACCTTTTCCTAATGTCCAACCTAAACCTCCCCTGACACAGCTTTATGCCCTTCCCTCAGGTCCTGTCACTGAGCACCTGAGAGAAGAGATCAGTGTCTACTCCTTGCATTTCTCTCACGAGGAAGCTGCAGACTGGTGAGGTCTGTCTTCAGTGTCCTCTTCTCCAGGCTGAATAAGCCAAGTGACCTCACCCTTTCCTGACATGGTCTCCTCCAGATCCTTCACCACCTTTGTAGCCTCCTTTGGACACCCTCTAATAGCTTTATATCCTTGTATTGTGGCCCCAGCACTCGAGGTGAGGCTGCCCCAGTGAGAGCAGAGATGGACAATCCCTCCCTTGCCCGGCAGGTGATGCTTGGCCCGATGCACCCCAGGCCAAGGTTGCCCTTTTTGGCCACCAGGACACACTGCGGACTCATATTTTTTTTTGGAGGGGACTGAACTCAACCCATAATTTGAGTCACTCTGGGAAACAAGGGATGGGACATGGGTAGTTCTGTACGACAAGGCAGAGGCAGTGGAACCCAGGACTCTGCAGGCAAACACCTCTCCCACTGTGCAGTCCTGCCTCTGCCTCTGGCTTCCGGACAACGTGCAGGGTTCCTTGTCTGGATTTTACACCCACCATTAACTGATGGCTCATAGATCATATGGAGCCACTTTCTGTACACGCTCTGTATCCCGAACTGGAGCTGACATACCTTTGTTTGGACACAGCCTCATGTGGCACCAGCACACTGGCTGTGCCCTGCTTTCCTAGCTCCTCGCTGTCTGCCCCTGCAGAGGCACAGCCCTGCCATCCTCCACACCCCCACAGGGCTGGGTCATTCCATGGAGGGGACAGCAACCATTATTTATGCTAAGGCCATCATCTGACACCACAGAAGAAAACTCAGCAAGGCAACGGTGAGGCTCTGTTGATAGGTAGGAAGAGGAAACAGGCAACAATCAGGGGCCCAGGTAGAGGAGCAGTTCTGCAGGACAGGATCTGGGACAGGGCTGTGCCACCTGTGGCACACAGCCCCTCATCCCCTGCCCTGGGAGGCCAAAGCAATCCCACACCCTGTACTGTGCTTCAAGGATGAGGTTGGGCAAAGAGATGGGAGTGATGCTCCAGGGAACACAGGCTGAGTGTGTTGTCCCTCCTTGGACGTGCTCTGTGCCTGGTGCCTCTCAGCCACAGGAAGATTTCAGAGGACAGTTCAGGGCTGAGACATCCAGATACTCCAATAGCAGGATGCTCAGATCCTCCCAGCACACTGGGAAAGGCCTTGGCCAGCTCTTACAGGAGGCCCTTGTGGCAGAAAAGCATGGGAAGTGGTGGGATTAACCCACAGCAGGATCCCTGACAGCCTCAGAGGGACAGGGACATGTGGTCAGTGCCACCTTCTGCCACAGTGCCACTCTGGGCTGTGTCCCTGTGGGCAGAGGGGTATTGCTTCCCTTGCCACAGGTTCCCCCTCTGGCATGGGCTGCCTTTCCCTCCTCTCATCCTCCCTTACTGATTAATCCTGCATGCAGCCAGCCTGCTGGCCTGTGCCGCCCTCTCAGCCTCCCCCAGCACAGCCTCCAGCCCATCCCCTCTCTGCAGCTGGTATCCCGGTGCGTGGGGCGCGGCGTCGCCTCTCCCCGGCTTTCCAGCAACTCAGATTCCTGGCACCCTTTGCTACTACACACATTGTCCTCTCTGCTTTGGCATTCAACACAGTTGCCACACAGCCAGCCATATGCACACCCACGGCCGCAGAGGAACAGCGTACACATCCCTCCTGGATGGGGATCTGCAGAAAACTGTGACAATCTGTGAGCCGTGGTGAGAGCCAGCCCTGCCGAGGCAGCGGCCGCTGCCAGCGGCACCCGGGGTGCCCCCACACCCCAGCACACAGACCCCGCCAGGCACCCCGGTGCTGCCAGGCAGGTGAGGCTGGGACAGCCCCTCTCCCCAAATCTCTGGGCTGCCAGTGCTGAGCAGAGTTTTGCACTGCTCCGGGAAAACCGGCGGTGTAGGTGCTTGCTTGATGCGGCGTCTGCTGGGAGCAGCCTGTGCTGGCCAGGCGTGCTGGGGTCAGCCAGGCCTGACCATGAAGTTTTAGCTCTGATTATGTTTCCAAAATTCAGGCAGTGGAATGCCAGTTAATGGGATAAGGAAGCCAAATGACGAACTTAATATATAGCACGTAACCAAGGGAACAAGCCAACAAAGCAAACGTTCCAGCGTTGGAAAACCAAAGTCACTCACAGACGGCAAAAACCTCCCCATGATACCCACCAGAGCTGCCGTGACCTGGCTCTGCCACAGGCTGTTCCCTCTGTACTTCCCCAGTGCCCTGTGCTCCTCCCCAGCTCCTGTTTGGGGCCATCTCCGGTGGGAAGACGCCTGGCTCCATCACCTCTAGGCAGGGAGAGCACACCACACCCTGCTCTCCTCTCCTCCCGTAACACTTGCAGAGCTGACAGGAGTGTCAGGGGCTAATTAGCTGTTCCCAGCATATCCTGATCCTAAGCATCATCTGGTTTCTCATGGAAAAGAGTAAAGGTATTTTTCTCCACACCCTTCCCACACAACAAGCCCACCTGAGGGCTCAGGAAGAGGTGTCTTTACTGGCCCTCTCCTCTTTGGAGCAGGAGGGAAATAGTTACCGATGGCAGCATTTAGATCATCAACAGAAGGCTGCAGAGTTAACACTCATTTGATAAACAGAAGAGCACACACCTTCCAGAGCTACTGCAAGCTGTCTGCAGGCTCTGCCGGCCAACACCGCAACAGCGCACATGGAACACCCCTTGCAATTTGCTAGAGACTAAGGGTTTGAGGTAGGTTTTTTGGGGGGGTTGTTTGGCTTTTTTTTTGTGTGTGGTTTTGTTTGTTGGCTTGTTTTTTAAATAAAAAAGAAGGCCAGATTTACAAGACAAAGATCAGGTTCCTCAAATGCAACCCAAATAGCCAATTAGGCTGTAAGAGGAAATAACCTGCAGGGAAGATAACACTGCTCACAGCCCCTTTCGGAGCAAGATCCTGCCCATATCCTGTGCTTAGGATGCGAGGAGGACAAGCACTGGGACCTGCTGGTGGAGCAGCTGTTTATCAAGATAATGGAGAGGGTCTGAAGACTGGAGAGCCAGCCCTAGGTTGTGCCAGCCAGCCCTGGGTGTGGAGGGCACCCGGCGATGCCCCATACCTGCCCTAGCATGGGGGAAGGGGAGCAGCCCCGTGCCAGGGCAGTGGGTGCAATCAGCACCTCCCTGCTGGCACGGGCACGGCCAGCGCTGGCAAGGGCGAGCTCTCCCTGCCTGCACATGGCAGGGGGCCCAGGGAAAATAGGTCAAGAGCTCCCTCCCTTCACCTCCCCGTGTCCACGCGTCCTGCCGCAGCACTGAGACCTACTGACTCGCTTCCAGCTATCCCCTGTTGGGGGGGTTGTTTGGCTTTTTTTCCACGGTGCTGGCCTTGTGCACAGAATGAATAAATGCCCTGTTTCTGGTCAGCCTTTTGCCAGAGGGCTGCAGGGACCAACCTGCTGAGCTCGGGCAGAGTGAAGGGGTTTGCAGCCCGACAGCCCCAGCAACAGCTGGGAGGACACCACAGCCGTGCTGCCTGCAGGAACTGGCGGTGGGATGTGCCCTGGCCAGCACTTGGGACCAAAGTGTGAGGAACTCACTGGCTGAGATCAGGCCTGGAAAGCGCTTGTCTTCCTCACACCTGGCTTTGAAGCGATTGAAGAGCTGATTGCACCTCACTGCTGGGCAATGAGGCACCAAATCAGGCTCCAGGGACCCAGACTCTGAAACCCTCAGCTCCTCAGGGGCTTTGGAGTGACTTTCCCTGCTCATTTTGGAACTTACTGGCACCAAGAAGTTGTTTCAGCTTCAGAGAGGGAGCTCTGAAACACAGAGACCCCATCTGCCATGAGAACTCTGTTTCCAATTCTCCATCTCCCCATTGTGGACATGCTGGGCAAAATACACCAAGATGTGAAACTGTGAGCAACAACCTGGAGCTGGCATGGGTGATGCCCTCCAGCACCCTCCTTACCCTTCAAGGGACACTTTTAATACTGCAGGCATTTTATAATGGGTTATTTGGATTTTTACACCCTGGGGGTGCTGGTGCTTAAGCCACAAGCTGAGCCCCAGCCATCCCAGTGCTGCAGCTCCTACCTTAGGGTGCTGCTGGTGCTACATGCTCCTGGGGATGGAAGTGGGTGGACGGGGACATTGAAATGCAGAACAGACTTCTCGATAAACAGTCAGGGCCAAATCCAGCCCAGCAGTCCGTCCAATGTGATCAATGGAGCTAGAACAGGAAGGAACTAGACTACATCCATCTGTTTATCATTAAGGAAAGCACTGAATAGTTAAGTAATTAAAGACTGGAAGATGTGACTTTAACCCTTCCAAATACGTCCTGTACCAACAGGCATCAGCTTTTGGGTTTGTTAAAAACCCATGCTTCCAGATTTGGCATTTTGGTGTTCGCAGCAAGCTCCTGGTGTGGCTCCTTTGCTGACCTGGGAAACTGCCAAGGTTTTGGGGATTGTTTTCTCTGAAGCCTGAGGAATCCAGCACCCCACAGAAGGAAAAGATGGAGCAAGGCCTGTTTCCTGGTATAACATGAAGTAGAAGGCCAGAGGGTTTCCAGGCTGGATGCTGAGAGGAATCAAAGTGAGGTGTCTCCCCTGCTCTGGGCACGGGCTCCTCCAAGCACCCCAGTGGTGGCACACACCAGATCACAGCCAGCAGATCACAGCCACAACCTGGTGGCCCTTTTGACCCCTGCAGGACAGTTGCTCTCAGCATGTGCTGCTGAGGTTGGGTGGATGGGATCAGCGACTGCCACCCCCAGCCTGATTCTGGCACCTGTCTGGGGTGCAGAGCACCCCCTGAAACCCAGCCAAGGTGCAGGGAGAAGGGGTGGACAAGGATATGGAGGTAGAGGGAGAGGGAGGGATGTGAAGTTAATGAGCTGGAGTAGAGGGAGGCAGCCGGGAGGGCAGGGAAGTTGAGTGCACTGCAGTGGAAGGAGTGGTTGCTTGCCCTGCATGAGGGCTCCCTGCTGCTGGCCTCTGCAGGGCTCAGGAACCTGCTCGGGGTGACAGAGCCTGTCCTTGGCCCTTGGGCTCACCTCTCATTGCCCTTGGGCACACAGGCAGGGAGGAGGGACTGGCACGGATGGAGGGTGGCAAAGGATGTAGTGCTGGTGCCTGCAGCGATGAACAGGCAATGTTCCTCCAAAGGTGTGACATTTTATGCTGAGGGAGGGTACAAAATGGATGTGAAAGCAGACTTTCCATCCAGGAATACCTCCCTGTCCTGCCCTGCTCACAGTGCACTTCTCACTTGCTCTGGTCCAGCCCTATGGTGGTCCCTTCCCTCCAGGAGAAATTGCCCATTTCCAGTTCTCTGCAGAACAGCCAGGAGAGTGCAGACAGGAAGCTGCACATGGCACTGCCCTGCAGCCAAGGTGCCCAGCACAGTGAGAGAACCTCCAACCCACAACCCCCCTGCCACGCCATGCGTCTGGGGAAGGTAACCCTGGGGACAGCAGCTCTCCTCCGCCACACTCATACAAGGCTGCTGGACCAGGAACACCATGCTGAGAGATGCAGCACTGCCTTCCTCCCCAGTGTCAGGTGGCTTTAATTCAGGCTTAATTAAACCATACAGCCAGGGTTGGAAAGGTCTCAGCCAGGCTTTCCTCCTTTTCTGTAGCCCTTCTCAACCAGCCCCGTACAGCTCTGGTGTGCACTGACCCCACCACAGGATGTGAGCTGAGATTTGCAGTTTTCTACAGGGGAAATTCAACCCCCAGAGGTCACCTGTGGCCCACTACCCTGACTCCAAAGATGAACCCACACCAGCTCTGAGTCCTGGTGCTGCTTCACTGCTGTGGAAGGCAGCTGAAGTTTGATGAATCAGAAGTAAACCAGATGCAAAGCACCCAGCCCTTGAAAGCTGTTAACTGGGCTCCTTTGGGCAAGAAAGGGAAGCACCCCACAAACATGGTGCCAGTGCTGCTGGCCAGAAACCCATGCTGGCCACCCTCCTCCTTTCATCCCCCCAGCAGGAATGAGTTACAAATATTCTGGGGATGGATGAAGCAGGATGAAAACCCTGTCTGCAACAAACTGAGGAGGATTATCTTTATACTACACCAGGAGTGCCAAATGCACTGTGGCTGCAAACACACTCACCAAGTACTGCTCAGCTGCTGGCAGCCTTCAGCGGAAGAGGAGCAGCATCTGATGGGCCCTGCTGCCCTGAGGACTGGTGAGTGTGATGCCAGCAAGCACCCAGAGAGCCCTGCCTAAGGAAGCTGAGGCAGTGCAGGAAGATAAGGGACGCCCCAGCAGAGCCTCCCAGCCCCCCGGCACGGAAGGCAGAGGAAATGGCTGTATGATTAACCCTGAACACAACCAGCCCGGATCCCCAGCTCGTCTGCTGAGGCCTTTTGCCTTGTACCTCCCTGTGCTGGAGTCCCCAGCATCGCTTGCTGCTGGCCTTGGTTCTGCGCAGTGTCACCCAGCCCCACCAAGGTTTGGGGGTGGGATGAGCTGTGGGGACGTGGTGTGGGTATCAGGTTCCTCTGCTGCCTTACCAGGGCCTCCTCGAGCTGGAAAAGTCTCTCCTGCATTGCTGAGCAGGGAAAATGCAGCACTTGATCAAAGGAAGCAAAACGAAACCGGGAGACTTACAGAGAGCCCTTGTTCCAGCGAGTCTGTATTCACGATAATGGGAGCGGGGTTGGCCTGTGAGGAGACAAAAGTGGGATATCACCAAGCTGAGCGATGAACCCAGCCCTTCGTGGTGCACTGCCTCTCCCCTGGCCGTGTCATCACAGACCCCCGAGGCCAGGCAGCAGAGAGCAATTCAGGAGGGCTCTGCCTGTCCCTCCTCCAAGTGTCCAACAGCCCTGGGACAGGAGCAGGGCCACAGCATGGCTTTGGGTGTCAGTCCCCTCCTCAGACCTGGTGTGTCCCAAACACCCCACGGCCTTGGCTGCAGGGAAGGACACAGGGAATACTGGAAACTCTCCCAGCCTTGTGTCAGACTACCACCAGCAACAAAATTTACGTGAAATTCACACTAGTGAGGGGTTAGGAGATAGGAGAAGGGAAAGAATTCCTTCTGAGGGAGGAATTTACTGCCAGCAG
>VYXC01003487.1:430457-441401 GCA_013397175.1 Platysteira castanea | reverse complement strand
AATGGGAAGTAATTTATGCCCTAAGGAGCAGGGGGTTGCTGCATGCAGGGAGGAGAGGGAACAGGGCTGTGCATTCAGATCACATTCAGTGGGGGCTGTCAGATCTCTTCCACCTAAACCCCTTCATCACACTGTTATTCACCAAGCCCTGTTTGTGCTTGGGGCAGGGGAGGGTGTTTACAAATGGAAAGAGAAGAGGTCCAAGTCCTACAGAGCTCACTCCATGGCAGCAGGATCACCAAAGTCCAGTGGAGCTGGAGGTGCCCTGAACTCTCTCCACCAGGCACAGGCACCTGGTCTCAGGGGGTGGAGGCTGTGGGGACTCAAGGAGGACCTTGGGGAGTGAGGAGGGCACTGCACAGATGCAGAGAGATTGATCTGGGCACAAAGCCAGCGAGGCAGAGGACAGCTGTTGGGAAAATCTGGGCAGCAACAGGAGTCAAAGGGAACCATGGTGAAGGGGGATGAAGTTTGAAGGTCAGGATTTGAGAGCTCTCTGGTCTCACGGGGGCTGAGAGAAGCAGAGCTTTGCTTCACTGAGCTCTGCACAACAGTCCCAGTGGCAGCCACAGCCCGGGTGCTGATGGGGGGAGCAGCAATCTGCCCCAGGCAGCCCCCAGAGAGGGGCTGGCTCCCTGTGGAGGCCTTGGGAGAGCGTTGAGTCTGTTTGGGGCAGCTGCCTCCATGGTTCAAGCCAGGAGGAGGCTGTGGGTCTGTATGCAGGGCAGAAGAGATGTCTCCTCCTCTGCAGGCTGGGGCAATACCACTGCAGCAGGTGCAGGGAGCAGCCAGACAGGCCAGCAGTGCTCGGAAAAAGTCTCAGGCACAGGATACAACCTTTCAGAAACACCCTTAGATATCCCCTCTGGGTAGTGACCTGAGAGGGACTGCTGCTGTTTGGGCTCCACTTGGGCCGTGGCAGCCCAGGGACATTAACAAAGTCACCTGGGAGCACCAAAGCCCCAAACGTCTACAGCTATCACCCCTCACCTCAGTTTCTATTGCTGTCGTCTGCTGGCACAAAGGTAGGAATTGAAAAACACGATGATTTTCCAAAACTTCCAAGCAAAAGAAAAGCTGCAATTACATGCAGAGGGAGGAGGTTCACCAGCCTGCTGCTGAGGATTGGGTCCTGCCCTGCGGCATTTCCCCAAGGGCAGTTCTCAGGGCTGGCACACAGGAGCTGGGCAGGGAGACTCTGAACTGGAAGTTCAAGATAATGTCTCCAGAACTGAAATGCCAAAGCTTTGCCACAGCTTCACATCCTCCACGGAACCAGCACGGGGGCCAGCCCACAGAGGTCAGGAGTTACGTACCTCCTGCAGGCAAAATACACATGCTACAATGTCCCAGGACAAAGGCAACTGCATTGTGATCACGTATAAACACATTTCCATCTTAACCAGCAACAGGACTCACAGCAGTCTCCAGAGATGGCAAATACCAGGCCTAACACACAGAGCTGGTCTCTGCAGGAGGCTGGTGTGCCCCATGTGTCATGCAAGAAGGAATGTGCAGGACAGAGTGACTACTTGAGACACTGGGCTAGTGCACGAGAAGCAAAGGACTAACGTAACTCTATTTTTGCAAATTCCCCAGACTGGATCAGAGTGAAAAGTCAATCTTTTAATATCCTTTGTTTCATATCATCTGAGGTATAATAGTAGCACTCAGAAGGAAATGGCTCTGGAGATAAGTGAAATTCAGTCTTTACATCCTTTTAAAAGCTCTCAGGGGTAGAGGTCACAAGTGGGGAAATGCCCAACAGAATTATCTAATCAGGGCTGACACTGAGCTGCTTGTAGTCCAGCTCCATCTGCTTTGATTTTTTTTTTTTTTAAGGGTGTTAAGCGATGGAGAAAGCTGTGCATTTACAGCTACGAAAGCAGCTGCTCTGTCTCAGGACCCCACCATGTCGAGTTCTGGCTGTGAACAAGCAGGTACCGGCTCGGGGACACCGAGGGTGCTGCGATGGGGTGGGCTGCGGGATGCCCAGGCACCAACAGCACAAGAGCAACAGGCTCCTGCTGCTGCAGGGAGCTGGTTTGCACCAAGCTGATGAGTTAATTGCACAGGAACAAGCTCAGGTCCTGCCTGCACAGCGCACACGGGGAGCCCGTGCTCACCGCCGCTCACCCTGATGAGCACTGACACGCTCATCTGCTTTGTGCCAGGCTTGCCTGCCCCTCGCCCAGATGCTGGTTTTACCAGTGCTGGGGCTACCTCCTGCCCAACACGCAGCTCCCACTGCACCTGAGATGACACAGCTCCTCCAGAGCAGCCTGTGGGTACTTCGGAGGTGGAGGCCAGACAGGAACCGACCCCTGAGGCTCCCTGAGGCAAGGAGGGGATGAGTCTTGGCTCTGCCCCTGCCAGAGAGCAGGTGTGTGGAGCAGACACGTCTTGGCATCTTCCCCCCTGGTTGCTCCTGGCCCCCCAGAGACCCCCTTGGCTTTCACCTGGCTGTGCCCAGGGAAGCCACCTCACAGTCCTCCTGTTAGGAAGCGATGCATGGCATAGCCTTTCCCAGACTGAAGCCTGCTCTCAGCTGGCCCATGAGATGTAGGTCTTTTCTGACACCTCAAATCCATGCTTTGACCTATCCTTTCCCTTCTCAAGGAGAGAGGTACCACACTGCTGCCAGGGCTGGTCCCATCCTCACAGATGCCTGTGCTCATCTCTCTTTGCTTTCCTGGGCTTTACATGGTGGCCAGAGCTGAGGGTGCTTGGGAGCACCAACAGAGCTGCAGAGCCCTGACAAAGAGCTGATCCCTCAGGCTGGGACAGGGAAAGGGAGCAAAAGAAAACAGAGGATGGAAACTTTTGGAGGCTGAAAAAGTTCTTGGCCAGAGATGAATCGCCCTTCCTTATAAGTGGGCTGGATAAAGTAACTCTCTCTGCACTTTTTCTCACCTCCTGCAAGAGCAGCCTGTTGGCTGACATGGTTTGGGCAGGGGGAGGACATCACCCAACAGCGTGCCTGCATGAAGGGGAGTGACAGGCTGAGCCTGGCCCCTGCCCTCCTGCACAGCTCAAAACGTGGCATCAGTGATGCAGGGAGCGATGGTGGGGCTGACTTTGGAGCTTGCAGGTGCCCGCAGCCCCCGCGTCAGTCCCGGCCAGCCAGGTGCCAGCTGCCACCCGTGTCCCTGTGCTCGGCTCCCAGCCAGCCTGGTGACCTGCAGGCAAGAGCAGCCCTTCTCTCCAGGCTGCCTATCCAAGCTGGGCCGTTTTGGTGGCCTGAGCAGGCTCTGGGGCCGTGGCAGCAGAGCCCCTGCCCCACGGCTGCACCTCGGCACTGGCTCAAAGCACCCTGGCCAGCCGGAAACAGGGAACACGGGACTTGAAAGGTCCCTGGTCACAAGGATCTTTGGCAAAGCCACTGAAGTACCCAGAGTGTAATGTGAACACAAGCAGCTACTGAAGGTTTAATCTTTGTTTTGGTGCCTTTTTTTTTTTTAAGAGTAGCTTAAATAGGGACTGAAAAAAGTCTTTACTCAGTAGGGAAGGAAGAAAGCTTCCCAAACAGAAGCTCTGTGGAATCTAAGTTTCCATTTAGAAACCATTAAGGCCAGGGTGTTCAAACTTGAAAGTTAGACATCCTGTTCCAGGCTCAGCCCACTAAAATAAGTGACCCAATTTGCAGAGGTACTGGGCTTCAGTAGCTTCTCTTTGACCTGGCGGTACCCAACAAAATTGACTTGATTCCTTTTTTCACAGGAAGAGTTGTTATTATCTGAAAGAGTCACATGCTTTTATCTTCCTCTCAGACAAATACATATGTATAGGGGGGAAAAAAGTGAATAAGGAACAGTGTTAAAATAAAGATTTCTTTGGTTCCTGGATTCAAATATCCTAATTTCTTCTTTTAGGTAAGTTCCAGTGCACACCCAGTTAACAAGTGTTAAGAAACTTGTTTCTGTGGGAAGAAAGGCAAACCAAGATCCATCAACAGAGCTTCAATGCTAAATTCTAGTTAATACAAAGGTGACAAAAAGGTATCTAGGGCCTGGTCCGGGGTGCTCTGAAGCACTACATGTTCCCAAAAATAATTACACCCTCAGAGCTGTTCTTCTGCAAGCCCCACCAAACGAGCTCTGCAAGCTAAACTGTGAAGTTCATTCCAAATTCAGGTATTCTGAACTTGTTAAACGCTGTATTAAAAGTTTTCATCTCTAAGTCCCTGATACACGCTCACAGCATATTGCTGGATTTGCAACAAGGGCCCTTGAGGACTCCCTACATCATCCCATCTTTGCATGTGTTAAAACCAGCTGTGAGCATTAGCACAGCCCACTGCACCCAGAGTGCTGGCACAACCTCACAGCCAGGGTTACACCCATCCCTGAATCGCAGCTGCCAGGCTGAGCCCCGGGCTCACTGTCCCTCCCGCCAGCACGCGGGATTTGGGGTGGCAGGCAGAGCCCCTTCATCCTCCACACTGAGCTCCTCGCAGCCCAGCACAGAGCAGTGCTGGACCTGCTCCCCCCGGCACCCAGAGACCACGGTCCCCCTGCAGAGCATCCTGCACCGGGCTGTGCGCAGCGGGCGCCCGGCACAGAACCACGGCCCTGATTAGGTCCTGATTAGTCTTAATGACTTCCTCTCTCTAAATGAGCATTCACAGCTCTGGAAGGAACGGAAGCTTCTCTCCTCCCATAATAGCACACGACGTGCCGAGGGGCTTACCCGAACAAGGCAACTCTCCAGGAACAGTGACAGCTTCTGCTTCGCTTCTTCCTCCCACCCTCCTCTGCACCCAGGGTACCCGGACTGGGCCTCTGGTACAGCTGTCCCCTGGGTTTCCCTCTCATGCAACCCCCTGTGGGACCGTACCCCCTGAGGATGGCCAGCAGATCCCTGCTGAATCCCTGGCACTGGTCAGGACTGGGCTCAGGCAGCTCCTGGTCGTGGTGGAAGAGCTGGTGGAAAGCACAGTTGTGGGGGCATCCCTCCAAGAGGGATGACAGCAGGTGCTGTCACAGTGGAGGCTGATGGGCTTCCTGCTGCCCCCAGGTTCTTCACGAGGAGCAACTTCCTCCACATTGCACACACCCCTGCTGAAACATGCCCGTGCTCGGCCCTGCATGCCTCACCAACGCACTCTCCACCTCCTCCTCCTCCAGCAGTGTGGCAGGGCCACATCCTCCCGGTTTTGGCAGGTACTTTGCTCTTCTTCCACATGTTGCATCGATGGGGTCTCTCCCACCTGATGGGAGATGCCTTTAGAGCAGCAGCTCCATCTCTGCCACAGCCAGCTCGGACAACAGCTCCAGCACCTCTGCCTGTGCTGCTCCAGGAGTTCCTCCAGCAGCTCAAGACCCCAAACCCCATAGCCAGGCGCAGCTCTAGGGCTGCAGCGTGCGCATCTGGGCTGGCTGGCAGGCGGCACTCGGTAATCCAGCTGGAGAGGAGCTAAGCTCAGTCCTTCAACTCACGTCTCTAATGCCAGCGTTATCCCTTACTGTATTAAAGGGATGAGTCAGAAAAGCCAACAAGCACAAGTGTACAGCCCCTTTCCAAGGGATTCACGTGCCCAGAGAAAGGGGGCAAAGCCTTACAGGTGAATAAATAAACTAAGGAGACAAATGTCCTCAGCTAAATGAATCCTAAATGTCCGCTCCTAAATGAATCCAACATGTTTTGTGAGGGAGCACTGAGAACATCTGACCCTCCTCAGTCCAGGGGATGGGTGATAGCAGGACACGGGATGCTCCAGGGCAGGTGAGGAGAACCAGCTCACTCAGCATCTGTGTGTTAAGGTTTTCCCAGGAGAGGCACAGGGAAGGGGGATGACTTTAAAAAGCACTATCTAGGCCTCCATTTCATCTGAGGGGCAGGAAAGGAACATCAAAACCATCAGAAAGATCAGCTTCTTCCCAGGTCAATGGGGCAGGGGGCCGAGGGTGGGTGTGAGGCTGGGTGTGAGGCTGGGCTTGGGGGAACGAGAGCAGCTCAGTACCTGGTTATAGCAACTCAACCGGGTGATGACGGCAGGATCACCAGATGGAGATGCCCAAGAAACAAGCTGAGAGGTGAGATCAGATGGAGGGGGATATATTAGGAACAGACACGCAGATTTACACATCGTGAGTGAGGAGGTGACAAACAGGTCTGTGGAAGGGGAATCAAACTCTCACGAGGGAGTGGAGTGTGACGAGGAGTGAGGGAGAGGGAAGACTCTCTGGGACTCCGGCTGGCAGGGGGACAGGCTGGAAGAGATGCTGGAGGTGGTGGGAGGACAGGGGGACCAGCAGTGGCCACAGAGCAGGAGTGGGGCTGACGGATGGGGCCAGGAACAGACAAGCACTGTGCTCAGCAATGGAGCCAGAAGCAAAGGACAAGTTTCACTACAGTTGCATCTACATTTAGGTTGCCAAAAATACCTTTCACAGATTGGCTGTCTTTAATTAAAAGGATGTCTCCTGTGCTCCTGGCACGATACAGAACTCATCCTGCCATGTGGGGCTCTGTGTGGAAGCTCTGCGGGGGGGGCTTTCCCATGGGACAGCTCCTCTTTGCCTGCATCCTTCCACATCCCGCCAGTGCTGGGCAGCTCAGGCAGCGGTGCTTCCCTGAAATGCCCCTCCACAGTGCAGGCACAGAGAAAAGAAGGAAAACTTCACCCCCTTCCTGTTTTGGCTTCTCTCCTTCCCTCCAAACACGGAGAACGCCTTCCTCCTCTCTCCTCCTCCACGTTTCAGTGCAAAGATTTAGCTAATTTCTTCTATGAATAGCACGGGAGTAGCCATAGCAACATCACCCTGCCAACCTCACCACCTCCACTGCCTCCATGTCCCCGGCACCCTGTTCCTCTCACCCTCCCTCGCACCTCCCCAGGGAACATCTGGGGCTTCAGCCATTTCCCACAAAGCAACCTGTATTTGGCTTCCTGCCTGCCCCCTTGGTGCTCTCCCTCCTTCCTTCCAGCCATACCTGCTCATCACTCAGAAACCCTGGTCTGAACCCCCCCAGTTTCTCCGAGGCTCTTTCCTCCCCCTGCCACCCCTGTCCCAAGAGACAGGAGCCCCAAGCCCAACACCATCTGAAGGCTCAGCAAAGGCTGGTGCTTCGGCCAAGATGTGCTGTCCTGTGCCTGCCTGCTGCAGGTAATTGCCCAGGGCGTGGGAGGAACTCAACAAGCAATGTTTGTGCATGGAAAACCACCCCTGAAAATCAGTGAAACACCCACTGCTGATGGCGGGCAGGGAAGATCTGTCCCACTCCTCCACCTGCCTGGCCGTGAAACACTTCTGCCAGGGGTGGAGGCCACACAAGCCTGGCATGCTCTGGGCATTTGCAGGTGGTCAAGGACTCATTGCAATGCTGCTCCACCTTCCCTCTGCATCCTTGTGACCACCCCAAGAGGGAGAAAGGGGCCACAGAAAGGGGGGGCAGCAGGACTTTGCATTCATTCCTGGCCAAGCAGGGCCAGCAAACCTGGGGCAGCCCTGGGGGCAGAGGGCACTTCCTCACCACATGCCAGGGAACTGCACTGCCCTGGGCCCCTTCCCCAACCCGTGCCCTGCACGAAAATGCTGGTGAGACCCTTGGGACCCTCATGGGGGGCCTCGCTCTGGTCACTGTGCCTGGCACTGGGGCCCTTAGAGTGAACTAAGACTCAGGGCTGGACATTCCCTGTGGGAGGGAAAGGTGTTACTCCTGGACCTTCAGCTTTTGGAGCAGTCCTGGGGAAGGGGCTTGGGCATGGCCAGGCAGCTGAGCACCCCTCTCCTGAGAGGCTGTGGGTGTTACTGTGCAGGGGAGAGGAGGGGTTTGAGCAGTCTGCTCCTCTAGTGCTGCACATCAGGGATGCTTCCCTGGATCACACTGCTGTTCCTCCCCCAAAGCCAGGAGTCCTCCTGTCACCCCAGTCTGGCAGGGGAGGAACTGAGTCCCCCACCAGCAAGCAAAGGGGGACAAGGAGGGCACAGGGCCAACGGGAGGGATGGTGATGGAAACAATGGAGGACAGCAATGACATCAAGTGCAGGGACCGGGAACTAATGAACAGGGAACATGGACAGATAAGGGAAAATAAATGGAAGAGATCTCAGAGGGGAGAAGAAAAGCAAAGCAAAAAAGATATGAGATACCTAGAGCTCAGAGATTTCCTCCCTCCCTCCAGTGAGGATTAAGGGTTCTCAGTTACTGGCACTGCCTGAGCAAGCTAAAATGTGTCCTAGAGAAGGGGAGAGGCAGGAGGAGAGAACAGACGGGGGCTGGAAGTGGGAGGAGGTGGAGGTTGACGTTGGGACCGTGCCGTGTGTTGGGCAGCACGTGTGGGCACGTCTCACATGCCGTGGAGCTGCACACAGGGTACGTGAGTATGCCATGATGTCAGAGAACATACACCACCATATGCAACTGCGAGCACGTTTCTGGTGGCAGAGCACTAGCACACGCTTCTCTGCTTGCGTGAAGAAGCAAGGAGGGAGAAAAAAGGCTTAAATGAGAGGTGGTGAAGCTCCCCAGGTGGTTAACAGATCCCTGCTCACCCGGGAAAGCCTCCTGGCCTGTGTACCCCTTCCCACCTCAGCTGCTGGGAGTGCTTTCAGGGACAGCGAGCTCACTTAAAGGGGCAGCCCTGAAAAATGGCAGCTCTGCCTCCAGCCAAGGCTCTCCTGGACACGGAGGCAGCCTGCGAAGGAGACTGCTTTTCATCCACAACATCCAGCCAAATCTACCCAGAGCCCAACATCTCCCGGCCTCCCAGAGCCAACTGGACCTGCTTGCCAGGGCACAAGCCATGCCTAGATGTTTCCATGTTACCACCTTTTGTCCCTCTGCCCACCACTGGACTGGGAAGAACATGGATTCCTCAGGGCTCAGGCACTTTGCACCCTTGGATCAGGAGGAGAGCGTTGCCGAGGTATTTGCTGCAAAGCTTTACTCACGGCATACATTTGCTCCACACCAGGGAGCAACGCTGCCTGCTCTGATACAGGCACTGCACATACCACACACGTCATATTCTACATGCAGACCCCGCTATGCTCACATAGCCTCAAACACTGGCATCCTCTGCTGCTCGCAATGCCGCGAGGAGCTTTTGATTTCCTTTTCTTTTTTTTCCCCCTCATGTTCAGAAAGGCAAAGGCAGAGCAGAGATTCCCAACGCGGACGACTTTCCGAGCAGCCCAAGCTCCATGGCAGCACCACAAAGAGACAATGATTTCTCTTCCACCATTGCAAAAACATGAAAGGCTCCCCTGCCCAGCCTGCCACGGCAGCAATGCAGCTGGCATCACTTCCTTCTCACACTGCTTGCAATCGTCTTACCAGGAATACTGGGCTGGACCTTTCATGCAAGCAGGAGTAGAAAGGAGGGAGCAAACACGCTTTGATTTTCTGCTCCCCGAGCTTGCTGCTTTGGATGGAGGGAAGGAAAGAGATAGTGGAGGAAAGATGGAAGAATGCTTGCCAGGAATCAGCAGGCGAGAGAGAGCTGAGGCTGATTTTGATGCAAAGAGTGGCAGAGAAAGAGACAGAAAGCGGGACCAGGCTCATAGGAAGGTGGCTGGGGTTTTTGGTGCCTTCTGTAAATATCATCTGAGCTATCAGCTATGAATCTAATTATTTCAACCAGAGCTACAGACTGAGACAGTAATGAAGAGAAAATAGAGGAAGGGAAAAGAGGGTTGTGTTTGCTGAGAGCAGAGGAGGAGAGAATTCCCATTGATTCCCGTGTGTCTGCCTGCTACAGCATCTTGAAATAATAATTAGAAGGATCAATAAGAAATCATGTGAGGTTTGAAGATAATGAATGAAAGAAGCAGAAGAAGCAAAATGAAATGCCTTTCTCTCAAGCAGGGTAAATTGTTTTTCAGGCAGGGTCTAGCCTCCATTTTAATGCTTTGCAAACAGATCCAACCATTTTCTAAGCTGGCTTGTGGGTTCGAAACAAGACTGGTCTCTCCATTTAGGGGAGAGAGCCACAGCCCGAGAATGGGTCCGAGAGAACTCTAATAAAATGAATGTGTGGGGGAAGAAATGGAGGCAGTGAAATGGGGCAGAATGCACACAGCACGCCAGCGACCAGAGCAGGGTTACGTAATAATCTCGGAGAGCAGGGACGTAGCAGCAGAGCGAGGAAACCACAACTCAGTGGAGAGTGGGTGACAGTTTGGGAGCGCTGGCAAGCAACACCGCGAACCCACGAGGCTGCCCAGCGGGCAGCACGCACCATGCCTGCTAAATACAGATGATGGGATGCCCTTGATGCTGCCAGGCCTTCAGGCAACAGCATCGTAAGCAGCGAGCACCTCAGCGAGCACCACCTCAGGTGAGGTGTCCAAAATACATCACGCCCGACGACCACCTTGAACCAAGCAAGATCCATCTGGCCCCGTTCGGCCCTGCGCAGACTGCTCCAACGCTGAGCTCCGACGCTGGGCAGGACCACAGCAGCCAGCCCGAACAACGGCATCGCCAACCCGACCGACCCCGACGGCCAACCCGAGCGACGACGACGGCCAACCGCAACAACGCCGGCATCCAGCCCCAGCAGCGCCAGCATCCACCCCGGCTGCCCGCGACGCCCCCGGAGTGATGCTGCACCGTGCCAGACACCCGCCACGAACCCTGGGTTACCCCGGGAGCCGCCCGCCCCGTCGCGTCCCGCACCGGGGAGCCGCTGCCCGGGGCTGGCCCGTACCTGCTCGTACCAGTCGCGGCTCGAACACGTGCACTCGGGCCACCAGCCCGGGCCGCTCCCGTTCACCTTGGCCGCGCTCTTCCCCGGCGCCGGTGGCGGCGGCTTCAGCGCGGCGGGGTCGCGGGCGGGGGGCCCCAGCTTCGCCTTGCCGCGGGCGGCGGGCGCGGCCCCCCCGGGTGCGGGCAGNGGAGGAGGAAGAGGAAGAGAGGGGGATGGTGTTACAGCGCGGTGATCTCCGCGGGGGCGCGCCGCGGCATCGTCCGCAACGCCACTCAGTCCTGGGGCCGC
>VYXC01003487.1:405415-430324 GCA_013397175.1 Platysteira castanea | reverse complement strand
TGCGGCGGCGCGGAGCATCCCTCGCCCCCCCTCCCCCGCAGCGGCCAATCCGCTCCGGCGGAACCTCCGCGCCCCGCCCCGGCGGCGGAGGCGCCGCTCCCATCGCCGCGCTCATCCCTGGTCCCATCGCCGCGCTCATCTCCGCGCTCATCCCCGCGCTCATCCCCGCTCTCATCCCCGCACTCATCCCCGCCGCACCGGGCTGTCCCCGGCCGCGCCGCCCCCGCTGCCCCCCGCGCAGGCGGCATCCAAAAGGAGCAGAAATCCTGCGCTGCGCTGCCTCACGCATCACCTTGCGGCTGCCCTCAGCCCGTCTCCCGACACACCGGGCAGCCCTTGTGCAGCGCCGTTCCTCCAGCCCCGGCGCGGCCGTGGCAACCCTGCCAGCTTTGTGACTGACGCCAAGAGGGGTTCACTTTGCTTCAGCTGTGGTCCGCACTGGAGTATGAAATAATTTTTCCAGATCTGAACTGGTTGCTAGCCTGGCAGTAGCACCTCTGTTGCATCTCTGCATCTCAGTTCTCACCTTGCTTTTTTGGAAATTTTACCACATGTGCCCCATCCAGAACAGCACTCTGGGGATGCTGCCACTCCCCACGAGCCACAGGTGCATTGAGGGTGTAGAAACCCCAAGGGCCTTTGTTGGGCCTTCCACCTACTGCCATCAGGGGACGGTAAAAGCAGAGCAGAAATGCCAGCTGGTGCAGCAGGGCAAGGGTGCTGCTCCCAGTGCAGCTCAGGTAGTCCTTCACCTCTTGCATGGAAGTGCAGGACTAGAAGAAGTTCGGAAGAGTCATCCAGATAAATTGATGGGGAGAGAGAAAACCCATAACAAAATCCCACATCTGACCACTCAGAACCTGAACTCGGCCTTCTAATGCTTAAAAGTTGTAAAAAACACTAGGGTGGGCGAAAAACTATTTAAAGAAATGGTACATAAATATAAAGAAGAGCAATGAAATGTGCACAGAGCTCCCACAGGATATGGCTGAAAGACAGAAGCAGGAGGGGGCCACAAGCTGAGCCACAAGATATGGTGGTGCAACACCCTGGTTCAGGTTCCAAGGTCTGCAAGGCTCCTCCCGGCCTGCTGCAGCTGGTGTAACATGGCCCTGGGCACGAGCAGGGCTGTGGGAGGAGGAAGTGCATGATGGCTGGTCAGATAAATGCCCCTGCCCACTCCTTGTTCCTTTAGCTCTTTAAACTGCAATACAAAATTTCTTCTGCACTTGACCTCTGCTGACAGAGGTGCTCCTGCAGGGTTTGCTCCCAAGCAGTCAAGTGAAACGGCTGCTTCTGGGTGAAGGGCAGGGGGCAGAGGACACCCCATAATCAGGATGGGCATTGCCCCCAAGCACCGTGTTCCCCACTGCACGGTGCAGAACCTGTCCCCTCCCGCACTGCCTGCACTTCACTGTCTCCAGGCTGCTCAGGTTACCTCCATCACAAGGTGGCTTAATGCCACGGAGCGGTGGAGTGGCTCAGACACTGAGATTTCCCAGCTGCAAGCTTAGGAGCAGCTGTCCTCAGCATGGTGGCCTTGAGCAGCCGAGCACAGCACTGCTGCTGAGCCCTGGGAAACAGCTCCACAGGTGAGGCTCACCCTGATGCTCCCCTGGGCTCTTGCTGACGGATGGTCAGTTCTGGGACCCAGGGGCACTGCGGCACTGACCCAAAGACCCAGAGATGCAGTGAGATGAAGCCAATAGCTGCACACAACGAAGTGTTTCTGCCCCACAGAGCTCAGTGCCACAGGACATTGCAGATGTCCCCAGGAGCTCACTAAGGCAGGGCAGGATGGGATGCCTGCAGGCAAAGCAAGCTTCTCCAGAATTAATCAGTGAAAAACTGTTTGTGTGCATGGTGGGAAAGCATGCAGTGCTGGCTTTAGGAGAGGACTTTACACTTCAGGTTTTAAGAAATTAGGATCATGTCCACATCTTCTACTGCTCCCTGTGCCATCAGATGGGAATGACAAGGAGGGACTGGGGGCAGATTGAATCACAGACAGGGGATTGCTGCACCAAAGTAGAGAAAAAAGCCTTGTAAAAAAGGGCAGGTGGCCAGTGTCGCCCACACAAGAGCAAAAGGACAGGAATTCCTGTTTGGTTACCCACCCTGCAGCACCTCTGAGATCACTTCACGAATGAGATGCGGCCCGTACCTGGGCATAACTAATTACTGCTCCATCCCAGCTGCAAACCTCCTCCCCACTGCAGTTCCCAGCCTGGGATGGCCTGGTAAGGTTGCAGGGATCACACAGTGGCCACCCAGTGAGGCCTCTCCGCTGCCATGGGCCTTCTCCAAAACCATCTTTGAGCCACACTCAGACATGAGCCCATGTTGGGAAGAGGCTGACTTGAGTGGGAGGAAAGCACCAGGGAACTGCACAAGCAGAGTTTGTCACCCCAGCTGCTCACACCTGCTCTGCTCCAGACACATCTCCTTTCGCTCTGTCCTGGGATGGGGACAGGCAAGGACACGGGCATTCACTCAGGGAGGAAGTGCAGAAGCAAAGGCCAAGAGCTGTTAGGGAAAAATGCTTTAATAAGGAGCTGAGTGAACAATAGAGAGAAGCATTTAACTTGACTTGATTTTTTTCCCCCTCCCATTTGTTTTTTTGGTGCATCCTCCACAAGGAAGGTGTCTGGTCCTCTCTGTGCTCACTCTCTGGCAGCCTTCACAGCCATTCATGCAATGGGCATCCCCACGTGGGAAACACCCTCACTGCCAGCCCTGGAATGCAGTATTACAGCCTCCACCCCACTGCACTTTCCCCAGCTCTCTCATGTTAGTGCCTCATCGCCACCTGCTAACAGAGGGGTCCTGATCCTCAGCTGCTGCAGCTCTTTGGAGCCCTTCCCTACCTGCTTGCATCTCCCCTCCCAAAACCCCACATTTCCCATTTTAGCTGCCATGAGAGTTAATTCCTACTCATTTGTAATGAACTGCATGTGCCACCTGCTAGCCCCAATTAAAAGGGAAAAAGTAAGCCGTGGTTGCTGCTGCCTGCTTGCAACGTTCCCTCATGCTGCACAGGACTTGGGATAGATGCCTTATCAAGCCTAAGAGGAGGCCAGGGCTGGCTGGCCGGGGGCGTCCACATTCTGTACTTCTCCAGCTTGTTTTAGTGAGTGGCAGCATTTTGGCAACTGAGGGTGGCTTGCTGGGAGACCAAGCGATGTGGGCACCTGCACCGGGGTGCCAGGCCTGTGTCTGGCAGGGCAGGCACAGTGCCCAGCACTTTCAGGCAGCTGCGGGCATCTTGCTGCAGTGATGTGAGCACTGAGCAGGGCTAAAGGAGATGGGAGCTGATTTCCAGGCAGGTGCCTTCATGGAGGGAAGTGATTCAAGAGCTCTCTCATTCTCTACCCTCTTCCTACCGGTACTCTCCCCGTCTTATTTAAATTCAGCTTTGGCAGCTGCTCTTTTTACAGGTGCTAATTTCAGCAAAGTGTCAAGAAATCCCCGGAGATGATGCTATTTACAAGGCACGAAGATGGCACAGAGCTAGGCTTTATCTGGTGTCACCGGCATTTCAGCCCCTGCTGCCGCTTCCTTCCTCTCGCATGAAGTCCTGCGGGAAGAGGAAGGCAAGTGTGAGGGACCAGGCACCGTGGGTTTGTTGTACCTACAGCCCTTCCAGGAGCAGGGGATGAGAAGATGGGGCAGGCTGAAGGCAGCCAGCTCCTTGCAGAAACAGCAGTCATGTCAGTGCTCGACTATCACCCAAGGGGAGCTGGATCCTGCCAGGGGAAGTGAAGCCAGACGTTAGCTCCGGGCCTGGGTGCAGGCAGGGAATCTTTGTAACGCTCAGGAGGACGTGGAGGACAGTTTTGCATGGGGGATTTTTCCATCACAATCAATTGCAAAAAGACACCCAACACATGCAGCCCAGGAAAGCAGCAAGGAAATATATCTGGGCGGGCAGGCTAGGAGGTGAGCAGCAAAGAGAGGAACCAACTGAACTTGGCTCAGTCTGTCAGTCAGTTCCTTAGCACTACCACAGACCCCATCCAGAAGGGATTTGCCATTTGCTGGGTCTAGGGCTTGTCAGCTGGAACTTGAAAAGGTGCTCTGTAGAGCTGGCTGCACAGCTACTGTAGGCAAATGGGGCTGGAGGTTCCTGTGAGCACTGGAGGGTTTGTGCAGTCACAGGTGAGTGGGAAGGGGCAGGGTAAGAAACATCTCACTCCATGGCTGTTCCTTCCTGCCACCAGCAGCAATTCACACCGGGAAATGTGCAACTGGGATAATAATAACCAGGCATACCAAGGGACCAGTAGCTCTCAGCACTGTCAGGGCAGATGCCCAACAAATTATTCTCCTCCAGGGCAAAACCGTTTTTATTCTACTAATGGTCCCTGATACGTTGCCCAGTTGCTATATCCTCACTTGTGGCAACAATGGCACGAGAATCTTCAATAGACACCGTTGGCTGGTTTCTGCAACTCACATCAGGGACAACTAAATGTCTTCCATGCCTGTGCTGGGAGTGGGGAGAGGAGCGATGGAAACCTGAAGCAGGTCCTTACAGCAGGGCTCAGGCTCCCTGTCTGTAAAGGAGAGCCTGGAGGTGTTATTTAATAGCAATCAAAGGCAGCAGGCTTTATGGAATTGCTGATGGCCTCACAATGCCCACAGCTGCTCTCCCCATCACCTGGCAGGGTTGCTCCTGCCTTGCGTTGGAGCACTTGAAGCATGGGCTGGCTGTGGGCTGCCTTCGTGCACCTCCCTCCACGGCAGAGGGGAGCCTTGCTGCTGCAGGGGCACGGCAATTACAGCACTGATATGTCCCGTGGCCTGTGGGTGCCCACTCCTTGTGTGTGCCTCGTTTCCTTTAGAAAATGATGGAGCAGAGGGGAGGTGTGACAGTGTGACCAGCATCACAGCAAGAAATCTCACTGTCTTTAAGAGAAGCAGTTGCTAAGTTTTTGGTCCTGCACCTTGATGCCTGGCTTGTGCCTAGTGTGACACCACCAGAAACCCCGTTTCCCTGCATCCTTCACTAGTCCCGAGCTGGGTGTGCTTACATACTTGAGTCTTAGAGGGAGCCAAGAACACCCTGCTTGGGCTGTACAAGCCTGTGGAGATCTCCTGGCCGGCTCTGCTTAAGCTGAAATCACAGGCTCACTCTCAGAGATTCCTCACTGGGCCCCATCCCTGTAGGAACAGGGACCCTCCTCAGCGGGTCAGCATGTGGCTCAGAAAGGGAGGCAAGGGCTCAGCACCACTCTGCCCAGATCTGGGGCTGCCCTGGGCAGCACAGACCTGCCCAGAAGGACCTTTCCCCACATCCAGGGCCCAGGGATGTCCCTTCCTCGATTATTTCCACCCTGCTTGGGGAACAAGAAGGGGAACTCTGTGGGGTCCACGCATTCTCTCTTTCCCCTGGCCAGCCCTGCTCCAATCTGCCCCTTCCAGATGGAGCAAAGCCAATCCTGCAACTCCCACCGCCCACAGCCAGTGACTCACAGGGATGCTGGTGCCTCACCCGGGCAGTGCTGCCCCAGAACACCCTTCCTGGCAGGGAAACCTGCCCAGCCGCGGGGAGAAAGACGAATGCTGGTGTCCCTTGGAGCCACGGGCACCCGCGGTGAATGGGAGGTGGGCGCCTGGCGGGCCGGACCCTGCCCCTTTAAGGGAGGAAGAGCTGCTCGGAAATTTATGAATGGCTGTCCCCGCCCCCGCCGCGCGCGCCGCTCGTCTGGCCAATCAGCGCGCGAGCCGCAGGGCCGCAGCCCCCGCGCGGGGCTCTCTTAAAGGCGCAGTGCCGCCACCCGCCAGTCCCCACACGGCCGGTTCGGAAGCCCCGAGGTGACCTTCGAAGCGGGTCCCAGCCGCGGGGTGAGGAGCCGTTCCTGAGGCACAGGCACACCCGTGCCTTCCTCAAGAGGGACATGGTAGCAACACAAGCCCTGGAAGATGGATGGTGTTGAGGGGTGATGCGCCGATTTCTCTCACCCTGACTTCAGGGTTTGGACATGGGATGATCAGGTCGCAGGGACTGGACATCCACACTGACCAGAGCACACAGCTGGGCTGTTTCCCCTAAAGGCCATGAGCTGCCAAGCCATGGTGTGAGGGAGAGCAGGCAGCCGGGAGAGCTGTTTCATCACCCTACTCTCGTTCTAGGCCAGACCAGGAATGCAGGAGTGCTCCCACAGCAGTGGAGCCCTAAAGCTTACGAAATCTTCCTGCAGAAGCACCCCAAGAGACTCAGCTGTGCAATATCTACCACTGCACAGAGGGGAAATAGCTGTGCAGGACGTGCCACGGGAGATGGAATGAACAGTGCAACAAGGGGATTGCAATACACACATGAAGCAGCAGGCAGAGCTTGCCCCTGGCTTCAGCAATAAACCCAGCTCCAGGTCCAGCCTGATCTCCCCCTGCACTGCAGTGCAGTGCCCCCTCCTTGCTCTGCCACAGCTCCTCCCTCCGTCTGCTGTAGCCTGGGCTGTGAAATGATCTGGTCTAAAAATACCCCTTAAAAGGGGGGGACAGCCTGGCAGGACATGGCCATGTTTCCTGGACACGTGCAGGTGGGAAGCTGGTTGTGAGGATGGGGAAGCGATGTTGGCCAGGCAGAACAGTCTCCATGCCAGTGCTCTGGGCACAGACATTGGTGTACCTGAGCAGTGCCAGCCCCTACAGCTATCCAGGCCACAGGCTGCAGGAGGCCTTTGCCTGAGCCTCAGTGCTTGGAATAATTTTTAAGTGCAATGCCAGTGAGACTCCTACAAGGTGCTTTGTACCTGCAGGCTGCAGGGCTCTGGCAGGTGCTGCCCTGAGGCAAATCCATGCTTCCTGCAACAGGGCAGAGATTGGCTTGAAATCCTGCCACTGCTGCAGCCATGCACGGTTTAACCCTCCCAGAGCAGGCAGAGCAAGGCAAGAGGAGCCAGCACACAGTGGAGAGCACCTTTCCAAGGGCTCGCGCTTGGATTCACAAGAGGGATGATTTCCAAACCCACGCTCATTTACTGTCCTCCCCCTGTACTTCCCCTAGTTCCTACCAATGCCGAGGATAATACATCTCTCAGTGTAGCTTGATACTGATCCTCCAAATCCTAAAGACCATAAACCTTCATGAGCAGTTATCGTGGCTGCTCTATTTATAACAGTGCCAGTGCTGCCTCTGCCACCAGAATCCTGATCTCTGCCCAGCCTGATGCCATTAGGATGCAGTGACGTTCCCATAGCTCCAGCATTCCAGATAGAAAGTAGCTGGCCTGCCAAGCTCTGCCTTCAAGCTTGGTTTGTTTCTTTAAAAATGCTGAGGAGAGCTCGTTTGTTTTGCAGAAATGCACCTGGGGGATTTGTCCTCATCCTCCTGAGATGCTGGTGGCTGTGAGGGGGAGTGCAACGTGGATGGGTGGAGGAGAGGGTGGCACATCCCGTGCTCTGGGCATGGAGGCTCCACATCTCCAGAGCCCTTGGTGGGTCTGTGCTACCGGAGACAGGCTCCAGTGCTTCGCTTTGGTTGCAGGAGGAATATGGTCCATCACCTGACAAGGCAATGCAGGAAAGGAGGAACCAGGGTGCTGCTGTGTGGACCCGGCATCAGCAAATTTGGCAAACTTGATGAGCAGAGCAGACAGAGGCCCCGCAGGGACACTGCAGTGGCTCACTGAGCTCCTGGCTAAGGCACTGATGGGCCTGGCCCCTGATCAGTCCCCATCCTACTGGAGATGCCTATGAATGCTCTTGGTTCTTGCTTTCAGAGCTACACATGAAAGCCATCAGTGTGAATCTCAGTGTGCAAGTTGTTCCAGCAGCTGTGCTCCCTTGGGGACAGGCAGACACAGACACTGCATGGAGGCAAACACAGCTGAAGCACTGATCTGGAGGGAGCATGGATGGACTCCAAGCCTGCCTGGATGGCTCTGGAGCATGGCTCTCTGCTGGACATTCCCCAGAGCCTCGCCCTCACTGTTCCCTTTCTGCCACTGCATGGGGAATGCTGCATGCACTCACACCTTCAAAATGACTTCAAAACAGTGACAATGACTTTGGGTGAATGGAGACACCATATCCACCAAGATTTTGCTATGTTGCACAGCCCGAAGCACCTTTGTGTCTAACAAGATCTTCCTTTAGCTGCCAGTTTTAGACAAAAAGTCCCCAGGTAGAGTAGGAATAGGTGACCATGCATGAGATTTTGGTTTGACAGCCTGGTGGCTCTACTGACTTCTTCATCCTTTGCTGAAGCTGTATAGTGAGCTGGGAGAACTGAAGTCTAAGCATGTTCATCTCTGCAGCAGGAATAGCAAGGGCCTCTAGTAAAGCTGAGGCCATTCAACCCCAAAATGTCCACTGAAGTGACAGCTCTTACTGACACAGCCCTTGCTGACCCCCCCCTTTGAGCAGCAGCATGCCTGGGACACAGGCTGCCCAGCTGGGTGTCCCTGCTGTGCAGGGCTGATGTGTGGTTCAATCTGTGTGTGTTACTACAGACAGACACCCTCTTGAGTTCAGCACTTTGGCTTTTGAGACTGTGCCTGCAATGTCAAAACACAAAATTGCTGGAGAGCATCTGAATGCCCTGAAGCAACCCCTGGGCACCAAGTGGCTCAAGCAGCACTGGGCAGCAGCCTCTGGGCTGTGGGTTGCTGCTTTTCTTCTCTGCTTCTCCTAAAATAAACATGCTCTCAATCTTGCATGGGGATGTAATGGGAGGGGGAAGTTCCCCCAGGAGCTCGTTGCTTCTGTGCTCCCATTGCTTGAGCATCAGCCACTTCCTGGGATTTTGGGGTTGTGGGGCCAATGCTGATTGGCTCAGGTTGAGATAAAGCAGTGGCATGGTGAAGTCTGGCCTGCAGCAATGGCTTCAGCTGCCTGCCCAGTCAGCCCACAGAGAGGGCATGGGGTGGTGGGGACAGCGGGGCACTGTCCCAGCAAGCAAGCAACCTGACAGGAGGCTTCTTGCTGGGGCTGCATTCATCGTCAGACATTCGCCCGCATCAGAGATCTGCTTCATTTCCCTGACGCTCCATGCAACAGCAAACAGCTCCTTGGTGCTTCTCCTCTCCTGTATCTCACAGAGAAAATGGAGAGCGGCGAGGCTGCAGCCAAGGCAGGGGAGCGGGAGTTCACAGCCGGCATCTCTGCAGCTGCAGCATCTGCCGCACGCCCATCGCATCCCGACCCGCTGCTCCTGCCAGGCAAAGGTGCACAGCACGGGCACGCCCTTCTCTCCGGCCAAAAGCATACTGGGAAAGAGGAAAAAACACTTGAGAGAAGGACGAGGGAAGCAGACAGCCGGTCGCCACGCCGGCGGCACAGCTTGCCTTTCTCTGCCAACCGCCCCGGGGAGCTCCATGGACCTGTTTGGCACTTGAGCCATGGCTTATGGGGCAGCCGGATGCATCTTCTTCAGCGGCAGGTGCAGCAGAGAGGGCTCCTAACACCCTGACAGGGCGTTTCTGCCAGAGGTGTGTCCTCCCTGGGACACAGGGAGGGGGAGCGGGACATTTCTGGCCTCAGCCCCGCCGGGCTAAACACAGACTGCGCCTCACGCTGCGGGCACGCTCGGAGGCATCCCACACAGCCGGAGCCTGCCGGAGCAGCAGTGACCCCTGCCAGCGAGGTTCCTTATTCACCGCTGATTCCAGAGCATGCATGGAATGCCTGTTCTCTGAAGCAGCCTTGCCCGCGCTCTCCATCGTATCAGGACCCGCTGTTGCTCCTGTCAGCTGTCAGGCTGAGCCAGGACAGAGCCGTGGCGCTGGCGTCGGGCAGCACAGCGAGGGGGGCCCGGGCAGGCGGGAGGGACGCGGGGGCGGAGGGGCGGCCCCGCGCTGGCGCGGAGACAGCCATGAAGTCACAGCGGCTGCGGAGACAGCCACGAAGTCACAGCGGCTGCGGAGACAGCCACGAAGTCACAGCGGCTGCGGAGACAGCCACGAAGTCACAGCGGCTGCGGAGCCGCGCTGGGGAGCGGGAGAGGGGTGGCAGGGGAAGAGCGGCGCTTCCTCGCAGGCGCACAGCTCCGCTCATCAGCGGCATTGTTCCTCTTTCATTTATCTTTACAGCTGGCTGCTCCCTGCACGGAGGATGAAAACGGCGTTTACTGAGGGCAGCAGCCTCCTTGGCAGGCTGGGAGCACGGGCGAGCGACACCGGCCACGGGAGGAGCGTCCTCGTGAGTCTTCCCGCTGCACATGCACGTAAGCCCTGAGCAGCCCTGCTAAGGCAACCACAGGGCTCGGGAAAAGGTTGGAATGAAGGATTCAGCAAATGTAACCCCACAAGCCCCAGAACTCAGGCAGGATTGTGCCTCTGTTAGGCTCAACAGGGCATTTTATCTGGTGAAGTCCCTTTGCTCTTGCCCCGTTGAGGGCTGAACATCCACTCTCCCATGGAGGGATGCCTTCAGTCCACTAAGCCTCAACAGGAAGCACATGTTGTTGCTGTGTTTACCGGCAGCTCTTCCTTTGTAGCAGCCATTTGCACACTGCAGGGCTATTCAGAGCACACCCACATCCTCGCCAGCAGGCAGAAATTTCCTGTTCCTGGAAGCATTTTTGTGGAGAGGCAATGTATTTGACATGCATCTTCCTGGCTGAAGCAGGTCACGGTAGCTTTTGCTCTGTTAACAATGCTGTGGAGAGCTGTGGGCGGGGGAGAGGAGAAAGCCAGGACAATGGAAAACTTATTTATATCGATGGATGCAATAAGAGAATTGCACTAACTTCAGGAAGGAAAAGCCAGCTCATCATGATGCCTTTCATCAGTGGCAGGGTGTCCACTAGAGCTCCTGTTCCTGGGCTGGTGGCACTGGGGTGGCAGCTGGTGCTCCTCTGCCCTAGCATTAACTATCACCTATGATAAAAGCTTCCCTGGTTCTTCCAAATGCAATTTGCCATCTCCAGTATTTTTCTGGGACGCGCTTTGGAAATGCCCGTAGCAAAAGCAGCACACACTGTAGGTTGAAAAGCAAGAAATCCCCGTGGAGCAGGGCAGGAGCTGGGTGTGTAGGTGTTGTCCAGCCCTGGTGCTGTCCTGCATGCTGTTGAGAACTGACACGGGATGTGATGCTGGCAGGAGCTGAGGTGTCCTCAGTGCCTTCATGCAGGAGTGAAGGATGAGAAACAGGCATCTGATCCTGTCTCATGGTCCAAATCGCTGACATGGGGGACTGCTGGAAATGCTCCCCTGTCAGGGCAAGGCCTGTATTCAGCAGTGAAGGTGACATCTGGGGGAAAGGCTCACCACTGTGACAAAGGACTCTGCATCCCAGCACAGGGGCTGCTGCAGAGGAGCTCTGCTCGAGCCTGCAGCTCTCCAGCTCTGCTTGGCTCCGGTTTTCAGGAAAGCTGCTGGGTTTCCACAGAAAGCCAAGTTTCAGGCAGGACTACGGGCATGGCAAAGCCTGGCACTGAACACTACCATCCTCACAGCTTTTCACCTCCAGCTCCCTGCTCTGCCTGCAGCCACGCTGTGAAATGACCATCCTCTGGGATGGAGGTTGCAGATGAGAGCCCTGCCAGAGCACAGTCCTCCCAGAGTCCCAGTCGGCCCACCCAGGTCCCCACTGTTCCTCCCTCTCAGGGCACTGACCCCCTGCTCGGGGCTGGCAGCTGCAGTCCCTACAAAGGGGTGACCCCAAAAGCACCAGCGCCTGGCCCCGAGGACCGGCCCCATGCCGACACAGGCTAGGAAAGAAGGAGGCTGAAAAGAATGACAGGAATTATTTCAGGTCTGGAACAACCTGCCTCAACAGTGAGCGAGTGAAGAAGCCAATCTGTTTAGTTTATCTAAGGGAAAGTTAAGAGGGAACTTAGACGCATCTATAAATACCTACATGTTGGGAACATTTCTGATTGCCAAGGTCCTTTATCCTAGCAAACAGAGGCAGCAAAATTTCCCAGTGCTAGGAGCTAAAGCAAAAGAAATCCAGGCTAAGAGTAAAATACAAATTTTTAATGTGAAGGATAAATAATCATCAGGCCAGCCAGGCCAGGGACAGAGCAGATTCCCCATTGCATGAAGCCTTAAAATCAAAGCTACGTGTCTGCTGCTAAAGGAGACATTGCAACTCAGCCACACACTTAGGGCTGGAGTTAAGAGCTGCTGCACTTCACAGCCTGGGACAGTTAGGAAGAAAATCCCTTAAAATCACAACAGAATCTGTTCCCAATTGCTCAGGCTCTCACCCCCTCATGGGTTTTGCCCTGTGACTCCCCTGTGGTGGCGGTTCCCACCCACTGGCAAATGGAAATCAGCAGCCAAGCTCATCTTCTTGTCATATTCAGAAAACCACTGTCTCGCCCTTCAAAAACTGCTAAAGATATGGTGAATGATTGAAAATGTAGAGAGAAACAAGAGGAGAAGGAGAAATTAAACAGTAAGAGAAAAAAATGGGGTGTTACCCATTTTATTGCAGTCCAGAAAAAGAAAGGAAACATTTAAAAAAGGACAGAAAAGAGGCAGTGCAATTTTTGTATTTAAAATACTTTGGAAGAAGACTTAGACTTAGCAAACAAGCATTATTTCAAACTTTGCCAAGAAAAACATTTTCATATAATTTTACATCTGTGGTGAGCTCCATTCTTCCTGGCCACTTCATCCTTCCCAGAAGTGCATTTTGCCCTTCACTCATCCCTAAAACTCCCCTCAAATGCGTAGCCCAAACGATTTTCTTGCACCAGGTGGAAGCTGAGCTTTACGATGCACATCCAAATAAATGGTGTTTCCAAGTAAATAAGACAGCAGAGAAAAGCTGCCGGGAAGCTGAGGAACGGACCTGCCATTTAAGAGCTCGGAGAAAAAAATATGGAAATCTGCAACGTGGGAGCGTGCCAGCGCTGGGGGCGAGAGGGACGGGCCTGGGAGGATTTCCAGCTCCACGCAGCCTCTTTATTCCTGCGCCACATCCACCTGCCCTCCGAGCCCTGAGGGCTGACACGGGGCCACGGCAAGTGCTAACGCAAGGGGATGATTTCAGTGCCACCCAGCCCCTGGCACAGGCGACCGCCTGATTTCCTGGTGTGAGCATCAGCAGAACAGCCAGGAGGACAGGCTGCCAGCCCCAGGGGAGGCAAACGCCATCCCCGCAGTGCTGAGGGCACGCGGGCGCGCTGTCCCCTCAGTGCCAGCCGCTGGCAGGGCTGGCAGGGCGGGAGGTGGCGTGGGGCGCACGGAGGCTCACCTGGGGCAGGGTGCTGTGAGAGCTGAGCACCAGGCTGCAGACACTGGCCGGTGCCTCCGTCCGCCGTGCTGTCACCCTCACCAGCCGTGGCGGTGTCCCCGGAGCGCTGTCCCCAGCCCCCGTGGGGAGCCTCTGCTCACGGTCCCGGGAGGAGTCCTGAAACGAGACACGTGGGGGGACGTGTGGGTAGGGCAGGCCAGCTGCCTCCAGGCTCTCCACTGCTTCTGGAAGGACCAAAACGAGCTTTTCCCTACGCAAAGGGAGTAGTGTCTTTGGTGGGCATCCCATCTCTCACATCAGCCTGTCTGGCACTGGCCCCAAGGCCAGCAGGGTTGCTGCAGGCGATGGTGGAGGTTTGCTGGCCAGGGACTCTGGGGCTGCGCCACTGCTGGGCTGCATTTCATGTTTCAGCTTTTGGAGAAAGGAGGAGGGATTTGATGGTGTCAGTGGCTTGGGCTGTGTTCAGTGCAAGCAAGCCCTGAGACTGGATGCTTTTTTCATCCCCCCGGCAGACAGGGCACAGTGCAGGGAGCAGGGGCACTGCTCACACCAGCTGTGCAAGGCCCACAGTTGCTTCCCTGCCTGTTTCCACGTTGATTTTTAAATGTCCTTATTGAATGTCACATCTCCTTGGGGACTCGCAGACTGGCCTGGCCACAGAGACTGGTGGCTATTGCCAGCAGAGTTCACTGTTGGGTGGATCAAGGCTACAGGACACCCAAAAAAACCAAAGCAGGATCCCACTGCCTATTGTATAAGATCATTAAGAATGTGTTCATAAACACATACTATTTTTTTCATAAACATACTATATACTAGATTTGCAGGTTTGACTTTAACTAGGGGGACTGGCAATCTGAACAGGGTCAAGAAAAGATAGGACTAAAGTGGTTCCTGAGTCAGAGGAACACACATATCTCCTGCAGTGATTGTGGGCAGTTTTGTCCCCCTGTTTTTGATCCCCAAACTCCTTTAAATTCCTGTTTTTCCTTAGATTATATCATTCAGCTCCATCTTCCCTGTGTGACACTCAAATCTGGAGTCCCCTCAGGTATATGATGGGAAGCCAGTTCAATCTGTGAGGCAGAAAATGGTATTTATCTGATAGAATTATTTCACTGAAAGGAGGAATCCCTGAATTTTTGCATTTTTGCACATGCATACCTCCAGATTAAGGGGTTCCCACAGCATCCCATGGCAGGGCATGAGGCAGTGAGTGGGGGATGGAAAGAAGGCCTGCAAAGACACGAGGCAATTTTATTTACCTTGGTGCCTTTGAGATAGCTGAGACCCTACTGCTCAATTCCTGCCTCTCCACCCGGCGCTGTATCTTTTAGAAGGCAGTTGAAAATTGAAGAGAATGCAAATAAGAGAGACACAAGTTATCTGAGAGCTGGGAAAAAATCCTGAAAAGGGAAACTTGAAAGACTCAACCTACTTCACTTATCAAAAGTGGCTGGATCAGAGAGCTGAAACGCCTCCATGGGAGACAGCGTCAGACGGGAGCAACTAATCCAGCTGCAACTGCAGAGCAGGAGCCAGAGCTGGAGCTGGAGCTGTTCGCATTACGAGTAATTCAATTAACACTTGTGAACCAGAGAGGTTGCCTCATTAATGAGACAAGCTATCACAGAGAATGCGTGGGAACAGCCTGGATGCGAGCTGGGCGGGCTGTGGTGGCCAGCAGCCTGCTGTGCCCCTTGAATCCCTCACAGCGCAGGAGTGTGCAGGGTCTGGCCCCGCAGCACCCTGAGGGTGGCTCTTACCTCAGGTAGGTTTTGGGGCTCTCTGGGTCTGGCTGTGGAGCTGGGCTCGCTGTCCCCAAGCTGCTGCCTGGCTGTGCCATGACGTGCATCCAGGCTCGGAGACTGCAGGGGTGCGGAGCGCAGCGTGAAATCGTAGAATTCATGGATATCTGCAAAACAGCAGGAGGAACATCCTCAGGACCGGGAGGCAGCCTGATGCCTGGCAGCAACCCCTGTGGGGTGCAGCACCTGTGACCTCCCACTCTGCCCGCCGGGTCAGAGCTCTCTGTGAGCGGCTGGCACCCTGGGAGAGGGCTCTGCTGCCTCCCTGTGCTGGCTGTGTTCCCCACGACACCCGCTCTGCAAGACAAGAGGTGTAGAGGGGTGCCTGGCTCACCGTGCAGTGGCTCTGGAAGGCGTGGGAATGTCCTCAGAGCAATGACCACTCAGTCCACAGGGACTAAGAGCAAACTGTGCTCAGCAGCATCAATCCAAACCCCTGCTCTCCTCCAGGCTGTGCCAGCCCCAGGCATAGTCCCCTGTCCCTTCTGCTCTGAAAAGCCTCCTGCACCAGGCAGCCCCTGCCTGCCTGCCCTGGGACTGATGGGCTTTTCCCTCCCCACTGCTGCTCCCCAGCACCCCTGGCCTGTGGAGGGGCTCCCTTCCCAGGGGACAGGCAGCGAGGGCACAGGGCACTCAGTGTACAAGCTCTAAAGCTGATGACTCCAGCTCTGTTATCCCCAGCTCCCTCCCTGATATCTCCCCTCTTCCCATCTGCACACTGCCACAACAGACATCAAACACCCTCATTCTGGGCTCCAAGGACCTGAGTCTGGTGCTGTAAGCTGTAGTGGCTCCAGAGAGAGGCATGAATATGGGGTGTCCAAGCCCTTGCTGCTCCAGAGAGTTATGGGGGGAGAGTGGGACCTGAGAGCAGCTGCCCAGGGGTAGCTGCAGAGGGGCTCGGGGAGCCCAGGCCCTCTCCTAGCCCAGCCAGGGGGATTTTACCCTCTCCTGGTCGCACACAGAGAATTCCAGGGAGCAGAAGGGCTGCAGTGGGCTCTGCTCCTCCCTAAGGAAGCCCCCACTGCTGCACACTCAGGCAGCTGCTGGCCCCTGGCAGCCCCCAGTTCATCTCCAGAGCCAGCACCTCCATAGTGGTCAACATATCCATTGCAGAAGTGTTTAATTTCAAAAAGGAAACGACATCAAAAGTGAGAACCTGTTTTTATGAAGAAACTGAAAGGAGTAACAAAAACTTGTGGGGGGCTCTGAGCCTATTTAGAGAGACCCACTGGGACATGAGAGCAGACACGCAGTGTCTGGCTGGAGGATACTGTAAAGGCAAAAGGGAGGAAAGCAAGGCTTGACTGCAAAGGGAAAGAGGCTATTGAAAATGAGAAGACATTCATCTAAACTGCTGAAGCTGCATCTAAATGAGAAAACCAGAATGGATGGTAAATGCTGACAGGTTAAAGGTAAAGCTCCAAGAGGTCGGCCAAAAGAGTTTGGTAAACACCTTCCAAAAGCCATAAAAAAAGTAATAAATCCCTTCAAGCACCTGGGAAACAGGAAGCCTGGTGGAGTCAGCAGGGCCAAAAAGTCAAGGCAGCATAAATGAGCACTTGAAGCAGGAAAGGACACAGCAGGAACCTGAGTTCATTCTCTGTACCTGCGTCTGCTGTGGAGGAAGCTGGAAAGTTCCTCTTCTGTGAGTGACTCGAGGGGAAAGCTGTGGGTCTCAGCTTGAGGGGGACGTGGCCATTCCCATGGCACTCCCTGGGAACTCATGGATGAAACACCTGCACTTGCCCTCCAGCCTGTGATTTCTCACCTGAAACTATGCCACACCAAGGCACCACGAGGTATTAAACACCCACGTCACAAGATTTCAACAGGAAATCTGGTGAGCACTGGCAGCGTAAGCAGGGACATGCTGACCACTGCCTGAGGGCTATTTCCAGGTGTAACAGGATGCTCTGCCTAAGCAGGGATACAGCAGCTGGAAATTTGTCTTAAAAGTTCACCAGTGAAGGCCTGAGCGAGGAGGGTCTGTGGAGCAGTGATAAGATCAAGTGAGGAGGGTCTGCTGTTCTTAGTGCTGAAGAATACTGAGACCAGCTCACCCAAACTCTCAGACCCCACCACGAGGACAGGCAAGACATGCCTCCCTGACCGAAGCTGGGAGCAGTGAGAACGTCCAGGCTCTGATGTGGAAGTGAGAGTCAGCAGTGGTGAGAAGAAGAAACTAACGAGCTCCTCACGCCTTTTTCAGCACAAAGCACATTTTGCTGATTAAGTCTGATAACACATAGTCTAAAGAATGCATACGACTGACAGTCAATCACTTTGTACTATAAAAGGCCACTTTTGCACAGTGAGGACTTCTATCATACCTCCCTAAGGTGTGTGAAGATCCTTCCCTTGAGTGAGGACACCCCTCAAGGTCAGTCCTCGAGGCTGAGTCAGAGATTTGCCCTTGGTCATTGGTATGGGTGAGTAACATCAATCTCTACTTAATAATTGTTTAGCTAGCTTTAATGTAATTGCTTTAATATTGCTTCAAGAACAGTGCACTACACTAGTAGTTATAGCTATCCATACTGTTTAGTAAATAATTCTGATTAAGCTCTTTCTTTTCTAATCCTTTTCATTATTGTAATCAATTTAAACAAATAATTTAATATATTTATATGAATGCATTGGGTTTATCATCCTTAATCCTGTGGGACAAAGTTGTTTAAAGGTTCAATTACACCTGTATAATCCTTTAGACATATACCATTGACAAAATCTAGGGCTAAGACTGGATCCAGCTGCACCCAGGCTCCTCTCTGAGGATGAGTTTAGAAAGGAAGAGTGTCCTTTCTTCACCTCATGACTCAACAGCTTTTATAAGAAACTTTGTCTGAAGCTCCCACTCTGCCTGTGACACCTGGGATGCTTGCACAGAGCAGGGCTGCACGCCCAGACACAATTCCCCATCCTCTCTCCCTGTGCTTAACCACGTGCCCGTGCACTGCAGCAGCACATCCATGTTGCAGATAGGACAAGAGCAGCAGCAACCCCCATCTTCCAGCTCCCAGGGGCTGCCTGGTCTGCTGACCTCCCAGCTGTAGGGGCAAAGCTGCTATAAATCTCAGCTGCTGGCAGACCAGCTGGGTGCCCAAGGGCAGCCCAGCCAGGCTCTGTGGCTGCCCGAGTGCAGGGAGCACCGTGCCACTGCCTGGCATCAGTGCCACTTTCAGAGCTGCTGTTTTGTGCTGCCAGGCTCTGTCCTATGCCCTGGGAGACATGTGGCAGCTGGGCACGATGGGAGGAGTGGGAGTCCCCAGATGTACCCACTGCACCTGAGGCACCCCCTCTACAGCTCCCTGGCTGCCAAACAGGCTGCTGGCAGCCCCTGAAACCCTCCCAAATCAGACACGAGGTCGCAGCAAGCACTCACTTCACAGCCAGGGAAACTGGACTTTGTTTTCGTGCTAAAACATCTCTCCCTCTGGTTATAAAAATAATAATTGCGTAACAGGATAGCAGCGGCTTCTGGCTGCATGGATTACGTTGGGAACACACAAAACTTTGCAAGAATGAAAACAGGGTTTGAACAGCCCCATTGTGGGGGTGTGCTGCTGCCAGCATCCCCGTTTGTCACCCATCTGCTGCAGGAACACAGCCTTGGGCAGCCAAGCTGGCAAGGTGCCTGAAGGGCAGGAAACTTGTCCCCTGAAGCAGCCGCTCTCCACCTCCAAAACCCTCAGCCCAGTTTAGGTGCTTGCCAGAACAGAGAATTGTTGCTGGCACCAGGGATTAGAGGAGTTTCAGGATTGGTGGACAGGGTTCAGGCAGCAAAGGACAGAAGTACATTTTAGGACACATGCATGTGGCATTAAAGATAATTTAAATATATGCTGGTTTCCCTCATTTCTCAAGAGCATCACAAATTACACACAAGTCTGCCTCACCTGTGCACTTTAAGAGCAGCACTACCTGAAAAGCCTCCATAAGAGGATGTTGTGGTAGCAAAAGATGAAGCTGCATGTTCTGTCTTACAGCCCAATTTCTGTGTGATGACATGTAAATCCATTCCGGATCTAATAAGGAAAAGTAACTCGAGATTTACAGAGATTAGAATTTTTCCAACAATTTTTTCCTGGGGTTAACATGTCAAATAAATGTCATTAAATATTTCTATAGCACCAGCATCTGTGCACTAACGCAGTGCCCCTGTGCCGGCCAGCACATGCACTTCCAGAAAATGACATTTCTTCCCCAATGTGTGGACTGTCACCAGCTGCAGCACCACAGATTTACCCCAAGCAGAAACCCCAGCCATGGCCCCGCTGCCATTCACACCCACGGCTGCCACAGCAGATCTTTTTCAAGCAAGCTGCAAGTTTCCGTCCTTGCTATGGGCAAATCTGCAAGAGGAGGAGTCCTCAGGGTTGGGAATCCTCCAGATTCCTCCAGTTTTCCACCGTGGCTCCTGCAGCCACCCAGTGAAGCCATTACCTGGTGAGGCAGTGCTGCTGGCAAGCTGGTCTTGCTGGAGTTTTGCACCCAGAGAAGCACTACTGCCTCTCCTTCTGCCTTCACCACCTCAGGGTGCTCTGGGAGGAATTTTTTGTGGGGTAAAAGGAGCTGCAGGGGAGGACTGGGGGCCCAAGCAGCTGACAGCCATTACAGAGGTCTGCACTGGCCACTGCCCAGGCACAGGAAAGGAGCTGAGTCCCAGAGGATTTTCGGGAGGAGCTCAGCCCCTTGGGCTGCTGGCAGCTGGGATGGCTGGACATACACAAACCCTGCCTGTCCACCAGCTTCTCCCGCTGCAAAGGGCACAAGGGCCCCTTTCAGCCCCGGCTCTGGGAAGGAAAGGTCAGGGAGCTGCTTTTGTGTGCAAGCCCCATCCTCCCCAGCAGCACAAGAGACCAAGCATCTCCCCGAGGGGCTCCACGGAGCAAAGGGAAAGCGGGGCCACCATCGCCCCAAGCCTGGCTCCTGGAGCACTCCTTTGCCGCGCTGTTTCCTTGCAAGTCACGCACTTGGCTCCGCAGCCTCAGACACAGGGAGAGAGGGGCCAGGAGAAGGGAGCCAGCACAGCCTGTTTTCCCTCTGCACAGCCAAGGAATTTCTTTTGTGCGGAGCAGGGTTTGGCACATTCCAGCGCAGAGCAGCTCCCGCACCGCTGTGCCGTGCCGAGCCAGCCGCACGCCCGCCGGGACAGGAGCTGTCCTGGCACAGGCAGCGTGCCCCCGGCACTGGCAGCTCCGGGGACACGGAGGTGGTCACAAGGATGTAAAGGGCTGTGCCGTGCTCAGAGGAGTCTGGCAGAACGCGGTGCACGTGCAGAGCAACGCCGGGCACGATCGCAGTGACTGATACACCCAGCACAACACGGGGGCATCCTGGTCACAGCACAGGCTGGGGCTTCTGGAGACCCCCAAACAGCTCATTCTTTTTAAAAAAAAAGCATACAGCAAGTCACATCCCTGGCATTTTTCATGTGGACCCACTTGGCAAACTGCATGATGTTTGGCACGTCTGGTAGCTCTGCTGCAGCCTGATGCATTTGGATGTTCAAACTCCAATCAGCCAGTGCGTGCTTTAGGAGAGCACCACTTGCAGGAGCCGGTGACCTGAGGACAGGGATGGACCATGCTCACACATTAATCTTCCCCAGGGGCTGAAAAAAAGCAGGGCTGTGTTGCTGAGAGGCTGCAGGAGGAGGGACCTCTGCAGGCTAAGGCCTCTCCAGAGCCAGAAGCATCTGGCGTGGCGTGGGGCAGTGAGAGGGGAGCTCTGCACGGAGCAGTGTGTCTGGGGCTCTCCTGCAAATCCTCCTCCCACACTGAGCCAGCGCTGTGACTCGGAGCAGACTTCAGACAGACACAGCAGCCCACTGGGAAAAGGAGGGGTGGAAATAAATAAAATAGAAATGTTCTATCCCTGTTGCAGAGTTGTTACTGTGCTCCAGTGGGTCTGGACCGTGGACACGAGGCAACCCCGCCTGTGCCAGCCGTGTGTGGCCACAGTGAGCTCCCAGCCAGACGCAATGTCCATGCTGGGACAGAGGAATTCACAAACCTACGCTCCAAGGGGAAGCAGGGGGGAGGGGGGCGAGCGGAAGTAATTAATGCAAATTCCTAGTTTAGGTAAACACATCTAGAGAAAGGCTCGCTCTGGCACGGGGAATTAATATCCTGTTAAACCAGTTGAAAAGGTCACCAGTAAACAAGCGACACTCCCAACACTCCCTCGTGCCAGGGCCGATAGGACAAGAGAGACGGCTGAGAGCAGGGAGCTGGGGACTCTGCAGCATCCGCCTGCCAGCACATGCAGAAGCGTTCTCTGCAGCCACGCTCTCTCCACAGCACTTCTGCACTAACAGCAACAGCCCCGGGCCTCGGGAAAGCTGCTTCCCTGCCTTCACACAGCCCCGGGGAGAACTGGCCAGCACACAAAAACAGCCAGGGGTGTTGGGCTAATGTCAGGTTGGTCAAGGTCACAGCCCTGCTCGGGATTGCTGCCTCCAGGCTGGGGATCATTTAGAGAGCGGGTTGTATAAATTAAGATATAGGAAAGGAGATAACTTAGAGAGCAGGTTGTATAAATTAAGAGATAAGAAAGGCGATGTACACTGGCCCCATCAGTGTGGGGGCCCACCTGCCCTGGGGAGTCCACCCTTGTCACTTGTCTCTACTGCTGCTGGCACAGACACTCCAGCACAAGACCTTTAAAAGGGCACGCTGGGACTGAAAGCCTCCAGGTGATGCTCCAACAGCAAGAAAGAAAGAAGGAAAGAATGAAATTGCTCAGGACACAGTACACAACTTCATTTTCAAAGGAAAACCTGAAGCACAGAGGAGCTGCTGGCAACTCATCTCTGCGGGCACAGAAGTGGAACTCTGGCTGCAAAGGTGTGAAGAAAAGGTGAGAGCTGCCAAGAGAACAGCAACAGAGGAGGGAGCACCAGGACTGAGACAGCCTTGGGTCAAAATGCACTGAGAGTGAGCCACAGATCACATGTGGAGCTCTGCACCCTGGGGCCTGGGTCTTCCTCTAAGAGTGCAGAGCCTCTGGGGTGCTTTCCCTTCCTTCCCATCAGGGAAACTCAGCTTCTCTCCCAGGAGATCCAGGAACAGAAACCACGAGGGCTGCAAGTGCTTCCCAAGGCCCAAAGTGAACAGAATTTAAGAAGAATAGCAAGATAGCTGTGTGTCTTGCACAGAGAAGCTGCACAGTCCAGCAACACTCCAGCTGCATTTGTCTCAATCCACATGGAGAGCTTTATACAGTGCTCAAAATGCCATTTTCTGGTGTCCAGCCCCAAGATGAGCCTCGCTGTGTCAAAGGGAGCCACTGGAACAGTGTGTTACTCACAAGTGCTGGTGGGTCTAAGCACAAGAAAGGCCAGGATACCCCAAAGAACCTTGGGTTCATGTGGATTCTCTCTTAAAGACAGAAAATTTAGTTTTCTTTCCTGGACACACCAGGCCTGCACTGCACAGAGAGTGCTCACAGCAAGGCAGGATCCCTTATCAGGCATGGTCTGATCAAGGAGGCCTTACCCCTTGTCCTCAATCATGGAGGAATCCTGTTCACATTACAAACACCCAGTGACTCCAGCCTGGGTATCCCCTGCCCAAGCCCTGGCAGGGAAAGACAGCCCAGCTCCCTGGCAGTACATGCCACGTGTTTCCACAGAATGCACGGGTCAGTGCCAGGCACTGGTGCATGGTCAGGCTCCCAGGAGACCCCACTAAACACAAGGCTGCAGGGACTGCAAGGGACTGCAAGGCAGGGGCTTACCCAGCAGAGCCTGGAAGAGTTCACTTTGGAAGATGTGCGAGACTTTTCCAATGGAAGCTTTTAACTCCTGCTCCTCCGGGGACCGCAGGGTGCTTTGGTATCTGGTCAGAATTTCCACTGCCCGTTCAGTGTCTGCAGAGATGATACAGGAGTAACAAGGCATTAACATTGAAGGATGTTAAGGGAAGGCTCGAGCACAGCCTTGGATAATGCCTCCAGCTGCCTTCCAGTATGAATTTTTGAAAGTCAGACAGCCACAAAAGCAGTCTCCTTACATACACCTGGAAAAGCTAACCCTGCTGAGAGGCACCGAGGGCCCAAGGCGGAGACCTGGGCAGGGACTGGAGGGGAGGTGGTTCTGCCACCAACCCTGAAAATCAGGGGCTAAAATCAAATTGACTCACCTCCGAACCCCGTGCCACTGGGCAGCCTGAACACCTCTGCCACCTCTCAGGCACAGAAGCTGTTCAGGAGCTGGACACATTCTGGTTGCACAGGGCTATGAATACTACTGCAGGAACTGCAGTCTCCCACACAGGGCCAGATGGCTGCAGCAGAGCTGAGTGTAGGCCCATTCACGTAGTGCAAGCAGCTCAGCTACAGGAGTGGCAAAACTTGGGTTTCTACAGGGTGAAGCATAGAATTGCTCAAAGCAGCAAGCAGCCGCGGGTCAGCAGGAGACGAGTGGGAAAGGAACAGGATGCCTTGGGGTCAGAGGAGATGCTGGTGAGGAGGGAAGCTGGAGGCTGCCATGAAGCAACGTTTTGGTTAACAACTGGGCTAGCCATAGCTATGAGAAAACCCTGGACCTAAAAGAGTGAAGCTGTGATCTCTCTGCCTGGACACCTCCATACTTCTCTGGGCAGACAGCCAGAGCTTCCAGTGCAGCCCCAGCCTCAGATGTGACCTCTATCTCAGGCAGGTGGTGAGCTCCTGTGGACCTTGAGAGCATCCCTGCCCTCAGTGGATATTTCCCTTTGTCACCCAGACAGACTTCAGACAAAGAGCGTCTGTGTGAGAAGGCAGGGAAGCTGTCCCGCCACTGCTGGAGACTCATCTTTTAAGCCAGGAACTCATGCAGAAAGGATGACCGTGCTCATCACAGGGCTCTCGAGAATTCAGGTCATCAAACAAGGGGGCCTGTGTCTGCTCGGGTACGTGCCACCTGGTGTCCCAGCTTGCCCAGCCTCCCAGCTTCTCCTCGGCTGAAAGCGAAAGGGGGTCCGCCTGCCTGTGTCACCAGCCCACACTGACTCATCGTGTGG
Organism: Platysteira castanea; assembly: GCA_013397175.1. NCBI lineage: Eukaryota > Metazoa > Chordata > Aves > Passeriformes > Platysteira > Platysteira castanea. The sequence continues at coordinate 406,353 of VYXC01003487.1, read as the reverse complement.
CCACAGGGAAAGGAGTCTGGGGAAGCGTCAACAGCTCCGACTTGGAGCTGGGCTCCACACTTGCTCCAGGAAAAGCAGGGACTTCCCCGAGCTTTATGGCAATCCTAGCCCTGTGCTATTACTAAGAGCTTCCCTTTCTGCAAGATAAAACAGTGCCTTCAGACACTGTCCAGCATACCATGAGCAGGGCTGAAGTGTCTTTGCCTGGCCATTCCTGACCTTATCAGCAGAAGCTAAAGAAGCAGATGGAGAGCTGGGGCCACCACACCAGGACACAAAGACTGTGAACCTGGTGTAAACTTGCCACCGCAGCCCAGGCTGGGCAGCAGGAGCAGCATCACCCTGTGCTGACCTCTGTGCTGCTGGCCACTCGTACCGGGTGACAGCCAGCTGGAGCAGGGGAGTGAGTGCTGGCTCCGGATCTGGGGAAGTGCTGTGCACCCAGCGTGGCAGGGAGGCCGCAGGACCCTTCCTACAGCTCCCAAGAAATAGCACATGGTGTCCAGGGCCCATCTCCACGTGCCTCAAGGTGCATGCAAGTCCCACTTACAGGAAACCCTTCCTCGCAGAGCCCAAACCCCCATGTCCGCTCTCCTCCCCGCAGCACGCAAGGGAACTGCAAGCAGAGCATCCCACGGCCACCCACTCTGAGCCACGGCGGCACGACGTGTTCACGGCCCGAGGAGGCCGTGAAGCGAGGGCGCCCAGTCCTCGGGTCTTAACCCCTGGGTCGCACGGCCGCCCGTGGTGGGGAGCGAGGGCGGGAGCTGCCCGGCAGGAGCAGCACCGGGCGCAGTCCCGGCGAGGCGGACACTTGTTGAGCGCGGGACTGCGGTGCCCGGCGCGGCGGGCAGGGCCGGGCAGTGCGCTCCTTACCTTCCCGGCGGATCATCGCTCCGCTGTGGCCGACGGCCGCTCCGCTCCGTGCCAGCCCGCGA
>VYXC01003487.1:393652-405400 GCA_013397175.1 Platysteira castanea | reverse complement strand
TGCGGAGGGCCCGGCCGCCCGGCCCGGTTCCCCGCGCCGTCAGTAGGTGGCACGGAGGCGCCGCGGAACGAGCCCGCCCCGGGCCGGTACCGTCCGGGCTGCGCCGGCTGCTTCTCCGGGCCGGCAGCGCCGCCGGCAGGGAAAGGTGCGGAAGGGAGGACGCAGGCGTGCTCGCCGCATCCCTGCGGGCTCTGTCTGCCGCTCCTCTGCTTTATTGACATAAATAGACAGCAACAAGTCAAACTGACACGATACCCCTCTCCCTGTTCGAGGCCCTGCTGCAACGTGAGCGATGCCGAGTCCCACCGCTCCCTCTGCTGCCTTGGAGCAGCAGCAGGAGCATGAGCGCTGTCCTGCCAGCCCCTGACACCCACCACCCCCAGCCCCTGCTCCTTTTCTCTCCCGAGCAACAGGCATTAACTGCTGCCTGGAGTGCCAGGACCCTGTCCCGTGAACATGAAGCCAGCAGCAGCCGGGACAGGATTTCTGTCCAGGATGGGAGGGTGAAGAGCTCAGCTTCCCCTCTTGTCTTGTGACAAGCCACTCTGCACCCCCCTTCCTATTCCTCAAGCCATGGGACAGGGCAGCCCCCAGGGGAGCAGCCCTTAAACCAGGTGCCCCATCACTGGCTGCACAGCTGCTGACAGCAGGCAGAGACAGCCCTTCCCCTGCACCAAACAGCGACCCAAATCCCCACTCCTGTCCAAACCCCAAGGGAGAGGTCAGCTCCAGCAGTGCTGGATAAATATTCTGCCCCTTGGCAACCCCTGCAAAGCTTTAGTTCCTTGCTGCCAGTGGGAAATGAGAACCCAGTTCCAAGTCTTTTCAGCTGAGGGCAGCTGTGCACCATGAAAAGGAGCCAGAAGGCCACGGTTAAAAGGGAGGCTCAGGAAAGAGTCTGAAAAGGAAAGGAGCCTCGAAGCTGGCCTGAGGAGCGCTCCCTGCTTGAGCTGTGCAGGGCTCTGGCTGCCCCTCCCCACGGCTGACGCAGGCAAGAGGGGTCACTCTTGCATCAAGCTGTTGATCTTTGTGAGCAGCACATCCGTCTCAGACTCTGAGGAGACAGAGAAAAAGCAGTCATTGTGGGCAGCCACCATCCCGCAGCGACAGGCAGAGTAGCCTGAAAAGCAGGTTTGAGGATACTGGGGGAATGTGGGATTCCCTAGTGCTGTCCCACAGGGCTGTTTGTTAAGGGCAAGACAGGAGGAACTCCCTGGGCTGGGATTCCCTTCCCTCCCCCAGCCATCCCAAACCACTCTGTCACGTTTGGCTGGAGAAAGCTGCCTGCCTGTCAGGGAGAGTCCCACAGGCAGAGCCTGGCTCCAAGGGAGGAAAGCTCTTGTTCTGTGCGCACTCACCCGCTGGCCGTCTTCTGTGGGAACATTTCCTAGGAGATGGAATAGGATCGATGTTAGCATGCAAGTCTGGTCTCACCATTCCCTCCCCTGAACTGCCAGCTGGAGGCTGTGGGGCCCCGCAGTCCCAGAGGGAGCTGCTCTCAGTGCCTGCAGCACTGGTAAAAAGGAGCAGGACCAGGATCCCCCAGGCTCAGCTCACCAAGCCCTGGGGTGCAGAGTGGGTTAGGAAGTGTGAACTAAGGCATCCAGCAGCTCGAGGCAGGGTCAGGGCAGATTTTTAGCTGCAGCCTGGTGATAAAAGCTGCCTCCACACACTTCTGTCTTACTTAGCCAGACAGGAGAGGACCCCCCCAGGATCTGAGTCCACAGAGGGGTGGCAGCAGGTTTGGATCTGCTCCAGCCACCCAGGGCACACTACAACCTCCCCCAACAGACCTGCCTTGGGAGGGGGAAAGGGATCAAACCTACTTCAGCAAGATGAAGGCCCAGATGATCATAAGGAAGGAAACGCAGTCTACAACGATCCAGATCATGAGGTATGTGCTGCTGGGCTGCAAGGCAACGAGAAAAGCCATTGAACCCCAGCTAGGGGTGGTGTGCTGTGGCACAGCCCTGCCTGCTGTGCTACCAGTCCCTTCTACAGGGTCACATGTTCCCATGCTAGTACAGCAGCAAGCAGAAGTCACCCTCCAGGCAGCTGCACAGGGCTGCTGCAGAAAGGCACCCGCAAGTGCCTGGGACACAGGGCTGTGAGGCAGGGTGAAGGATGGAGGGGTCACTTACAAGCAGCCAGATTGGGTGTTTCATCTCCTTCAGCACCTGGCAGGCGTTGGTGGTGACAGAGCTCACCCCTGAGCACCACAGCACGGAGAAGAGCCAGGGCTGGTTCACCACATACAAGTTGACAGAGATGTTGTCCTGGCGGTACTGCCTGCGTGGGGACAGCCGTGGTCAGAGCAGCAGACAGCAGGGTGCCACCACACTGCCCAGCTGAGGGGGCTGTACATTTGGGATCCGATCCAGCACTTGCAGCCACAGGGAGCGACTGTCTGGAGATCCAGACCCAGGGCAGATTTGCTGGCAAGGCAGAGGACTGCAGCCAGCTCCATCCTCCGTACCAGCCCTGCCACTTGTCCACAAGGCACACACCCAGCCCCTCCCAGCAGCACACCAGCACTCAGCCTCAGCTGGCCCTCACCTCTCCTGGCCCTTGGGACAGTGCCCAGACCCCTGTAACTCCCGGGCACTTGGGAAGGGTTCTCACCTGATCTCCTCAGAGCTCATGTCCTGGTAGGGCAGATTGACGTGCAGTACTGGCTCCTTCTCATTCTTGAGTCTCTTCCGGCCGTAGACTTGCTGGACACCTGGGGCCTGCTGTTTGACATCTTCCCTGAACCCATCTGGAAGCCAGAGGACCTAGGCAAGAGCCAGAGAGCACGTGCAGAGGAGGGGTGCTCCAGAGAGTTTGCTCTCTTGCAATGTTCCCTCGCAGGTCCAGGCACACATGGCCTGCTTAGACAGCTGCTTCCTGCCCCCATCTCCACACTCAGCTCCCCCATGAGGATCTCAGCCAGGACAGTCTCCTAAGAGCTTGCCCTAGCCAAGAAGTAAGCACAACAGGTCCCACTGAAGGGAGAAAGCAGTTCCAGCCTAGGAAATCTGCAACAGTTAAGTCCTTTCTGGGTCCTTTAAGGGGTCAAGAAGTGAATCCATTTAGCCCCAACTCTGCAGCAAGAATGCACCTTGGATCAGCACTATAGGAGAAGTCTTTTCTATGTCCCCTCCTGCTCTGCATTCCCAAAAGGCCAAGAAAGGTGACTGGAGTGCTGATTCATCCCCTAAGGGCAGCACATATCCTGTGCTGCAGGGGCCGGATGAAGCATAAAGGGAACACAGGAGGGTGCAGCAGGAGTCCAAGAGCTGCAGAGAGAGGTGTGGTGGAGTGTGGGGAGGTGGAAGCCTCAGCACTGTATTCCTGCTCATGCTGGCAGAGTTGGTCCCCTCCCTAGACTGAGTCACTGTTTACACACCACGGTGGCCAGGGCTGGGAAACCAGTCTAGAGGGGTCTGAAGTATTTGGAGGGGTCTGAAGCTGCAGGCATTAAACCCTAATTATTGGCAACTTCTCCCAGGTAGAGAACCCCACACCTGGGCAGGGCTGCCTGGCAGGGATCACGTATGGGGTGTGGTGTATGGGCTGTCAGGGATGCTCCGTGTGGCTGGCAGGGCACCTCCCACCAGGCAGGGGTGTGACAGCAGGGCCTGGCAGGGGTGGGGTGGTGACCAGCTCACCTGCTGCAGTGGGATGCCTGACTGTAAAATCACTCCCAGGGTGACATTGACAAAGTTCTGGTAGTCACTGTGGTTCTCAGGCCGGAGGTCGAACATGATGGAGATGTTGCTCTGCTTGGCTGCCTCTAGAGCCTGTTCCAGGGACGGGATCCTCTGTTTGGTTGTCTCGTTGCGGTCACCAGGAGAAAGACTCTGCACAGTGGGAAATGGCCTCCGCTGCAAGGGGGAGAGAGGGGCAGTCATCACAGGCAGACCACCTGTAAGCTTCCACGTCCCAAACTGGTGCCTGTCTCTGGCTCTCAGTTTCCTACACTGGCCTCTCCATGTGCTCTCCAGTGCAGACAGGCACAGGGATCCTCCCTATGCACATCCACGGGGCACCTCTACCCTTCTCCCCACCAACAGCAGAATTAGGGCAGCCCCAACACCCGTGGGCATTCAAAGCTGCTCAGCAGCAGTTAGTCACCTTTTGGGAAGAGCCTGGCCACAGCTGCCTTCAAGCCCAGGCAGGCTGTGCAGCTCAGAGCAAACATGAGACACCCCCTCTCAAAGCAGCCTCCTCTGTGACTCAGCTGAGGAGTCAGAACAAACCCCAGCTTGGGGCAAAACCGCACCCAAGGGATTTGTGCAGGCTTCTGCACCCTATCCAGGTGTCTGCCAGGACCAGTGCTCCAGAGGGAAGGTTCTGGAGCCCCAGGGCAGGGCTAATGCTTCACCCCAAAATGCACCCATTCCTGACCAGCCACCCTAAGGGCATTCCTGACCTCAAGAAACCAGCTGCCAGCATCCAGCTGCTGGAGGTCTGTCCAGTTGAAGGCAGTGCTCTGGGCAGCCCTGTCAGGGAACACAGCCTGCACGTTGGTGGTCCTGGTGAGTTCCTCGTCATGCATGAGGAATGGGACCCCGTCAGCACTGGCAAAGGAGCACAGAGGAAAGCCATATGTTGTAAGCTGTTCGTTTGCTATCCCTGCCCTGGCATTTCTACCCGCTCCCAGCCACCTGCTAGAGTGACCCCCACCCTTATTCTCCTTGTGGCCCTTTACACAAAAATGTGCACCTAGAGACCAAGCCAGGAGCCAAGTAGTTCCTTGCTCTCTAAAACAGCTGTTCCAATAACAGGATTCCATGAGATGAACAGGAGCCAGGGTCTGTTTTCCAAGCAGTACCCCTCCCCTGATGGAGCCTCCCTCCCTGGAAGGCAATCTGCATGGGGAGGACAGAAACCCAGTACCTCTCCCAGATCATTGGGACACCAAGCTGGAGCCAGTCCCATACTGGGAAGGTGGGAGTGGCAGAGCCCTCTGAACAGGGCTGCCTCCAAATGCAGGCTGTATCAGTCCTCCAGGTGCCTTCCAGAATTCCCTCCCGTGGGAGGTGACATCCCAGGATACTCACACCCCTTCCTCCCACTGAGCCCCCTTACCTCACCATGACGTCCGTCTCAAAGACTTGCACATCACACTCCACTGCCTTGTGCAGTGACATGAGGGTGTTCTCAGGGGCCAGCTGGAAAAAGGAATGGTGTTAGTGCAGAGAGCATGGGCAGGATCCTGCCTGGATGCACCCAGCAGCTTGGCTGGGCTCTAGGGCAACCACAGTGAGACTGGGGTGACGTGGGCATGGTGGGGGATGGAGAAGGACTGGGGACAGCCAGAGCCTGCCTCGTCCCTGCTTCCCAGCCCACACTACACCTCCAGGCTTTCTGCTGACAGTCGCATGCCCCTGGTCTGGCAGTGCTCAGGAAGCAGCTCTGTCCTGCAGCTGCTGCATCCTCGTCCTCACCCTGGGCTCACCCATCCTCCAAGCTTGAGCTGCCCTGGCTGCTGTGGGGACCCCACTGTTCCGGGCTGGCCAGAGCTTGTCCAGGCCTGTGGCCACAAGGATGTGTGCCCCACAGCCAGGCACAGCCTGGTTTTTCCTGGGGAAGCAGCCTGCCCCATCCACCCTGACCACTGCCAGGCTGCTGGTCACTCACCATGGGTGCTCCTCGATGGCCAACTAGGGCTGGCTTGGGGGGCAGCTGGTTCTCCTCCATGATGCAAGGGGAGGTGATTCCCAAGGGAGCCAGGTACAGTGCAATCATCGCTGCCCAGTACACAAGCAGCAGAAACACCCTGAGACCTGCAGGCAGAGACAGAAATTAGAGGGGATGATGTACAAAGGAAGAATTTTTCAGGTCACTAGGAATAAGCCAAGGCTGCTTCACCCGGCATTAACCTGTCGTTGCCCTAGGTCAAACATTGCATCCCCAGCCTTGGGAACACGGCAGATTTATTCACAGCCCACTATGTGTCCTTGCATCCCAACTCAGCACTTCTGCAGCACTCTGCCACTTGTAGCCCTCCTCCAGCTGCAAAGCAGGGAGGGCTGAAGCTGCAATGAGGGCTGGTCATGAGAAGCAACCAAGAGCAGGCATTCCTACCACACAGGGGACCTGTTTTCACCGCACTGATGCTCCCTGAGCACCATTCTGCCAACAGTGCTGCTCAGTTGGGTGGCAGGAAGCAGGGCACAGCCAAGGTGACAAGAGGAGACCTTGGAGGGGCATTACCTGTACTGCGGGTGCGGTAGATGAAGCTGGCCAGGGGCCAGGCAAGGAGTGTCATTCCCCCCACAGTTCCAATGTGCAGGAAGGGACCTGTTGCCTGGGGAGGCAAAAACAAATGGGGTGTCAGCCAACACCAGTCCCTGTCCCCAAAATACACATGCTCCAGTGCCAGGGACCTGCCACTACAGCCAGTACTGCTGGAAGATCCACAGTGCCAGGGAGGGAGGGAGAGGCTCCTGGAGGATGGAACTCCTGGAGTTCTGGAGCACTCACTCCCTGCTCTGGTCCAGCCACCATTCATCAATCTGGTGGCAGCTGCTCCAGGCAGGACTGCAAGGGCAGAAGGAGCACCTTGCCTGGCCAGGCAGCAGAAGTCAAGGGCAGGGAATTAATCCCCAGTGCACACAGCCGTGCTGGGGGCTTCAGTCAGCACCCTTCAGCTCAACCCCACAGGCCGGGCACTGGGTGTAGCGGGGGAGTCCCTGGTATCGAGGTGACTCACCTGCAGGGAGATACGAGCGCTTTTCCACTCCTCTGCCCACTTTATTCCCAGCCCTGTGAAGGCTGCAGCCACCACCAGGGCAGTTAGGATCAGCAGGATCTGTGGGGCAGGGCACAGAGCAGTTAGGGGAGCACACAGCATGCTGCAGGTCAGGCAGAGTCCTCCTCATCCCCTCCTCATGAGCCCCTGCAAGCCCTGATACCCCACTTTCCCCATCTAGGTTTGCAGCTGAGCTCCGTGCTCCATGCTTTGAGCACTGGGAATATTCCCATCCCAGAGATATGTGGCTGAGGAACTGACAGCTGCAGCCCAGCCCAGCGGGGACACACAGCCACTTAGTGGGGTCACAGCAGCCATACACAGCCTCTGCAGGCTGCTCCCAGCTCCTGACGGTGCAAGGGCAGCCAGGGCAGGCACCACCTCCCTGCACCCCCAGCCTCTCACCTTGTGCACCCAGTGTAGCTTCAAGGGCTGGCCGCAGAGCTGCAGGCACAGAGCAAGGACCTGCGAGAGCAAGGAGCTGTCAGAGCTGGGCTGTACCCCACCCCTCAGCCCTCACAGGGCACGGGACTCAGCCGCAGAAGCTCGGGCCCCCTGGCACAGGCAGGGTCTCTGGCCGTGCTCAGGCTGACCCAGCTGCAGGCTCCTCCCAGCTCTGCCCAGGGCACGGCAGCCTGTGCCCAGCACGGATCCATCCCCCCGGCCCAGCGGGATCAGGAGTGCTCACCAGCAGCACGGACGAGTAGCTGATCAGCACGGCCGTGGCTATGAGCAGGACCAGGGACCAGTCTAGCCACAGCTTCCTCTGCCTGAAGATGAATCTGCCAGCAAAGGGGAGGGTCAGAGAGGCAGCGGTGATGTGGGGAACAAGGCTGGATGTGGGATCCTACTCACTCGTTGAAGTTGTGGAAATCATTGAGGATGATGATAGCGAAGTAGAGCCACACCAGCGTGAAGAGGAAGACGCAGAAGAGGAAGAGGAACCAGCTGCAGTCACACTGGAAGCCAGAGATGAGAGTTACACACACACCTTTAGGGCACCTAGCCCCTAGCCAGGTTTCTGAGACCCCTGGTGTGAGCCAGCCAGCAGTGGGGAGCACAGGGGGTCACAGCAGGCACTGGCCCAGGGGTCCAGGCACTGAGCTGCCCCACGGACAGGGACCAGAGCTACCCTGGCCAGCTCTACTGGCTGGACCCACGCTACAGAAAGATGGATCAGCATGTCCTACAACAAACTAAAGATGTGCCTGTGCCAGGCTGGGGAGGACAGCCCCTGTGGAAGGCCCGCCTCCTTTCCCAGGCAGCACTCCCTGGGAACAAGATGGGACTTTGGACATGAGAAAGGGCAGGGAGCCAGGTCCCATTCCATTCCAGCTGGACGATCCATGGGCTGGGCAGAGAGGGGTGCAGTGCCTCAGAACCGCCCTTGCAGTGGTGGGTCTGCAGACTGGGTCCAGCTACGTTGTCCCCAGCCACTATTCCCACGTGTGTGGGGGAGGTGAGGGGTGCCACAGGTGCCAGAGGGACACCTAGCAACCCAGCCTTATTTGTACATTCCAGGCAAGACAGGACAAGCAGCAGCAGAGCCACTCCCATGGGAGTCGGAGACCTCAGAGAATCCCAGGGCCTCACCACTCCCAGGTTACAAATTGCTGGGGACACCCTCCTGCTGGGGCCACACCCAGCCCAGGAACTGTGTCTCCCACGTGCCTGGCCAGGTGCCACGGGACCTGCTGCCACACTCAGCCCGAGGGCTCTGCTCTGCTCCAGGCACGTGCAAGATGCACACTAATGCTGCTCTACCCTTCTTGTCACCCAGCAGGAACACAGCTCTCCCCTTCTCACTGCTCCAGGCTGGGGCAGTCCCCGGACAGTGAGGGTGACAGGTAGCACCCCAGCTCTCCTGGGGCTCTGCCCTGGGAAGCAGGAACCTCAGCAAGAGGTCAACAGCTCAGTGTCTGGGCTGAGCATCCCGGCCAGAGCCCTTCCCCACCCCAGCCCCCACGCTGAGACTCCCACATAGGGGCTGGCAAACCCCAGCTCAGCACCACTCAGGTATCACCTTGGTGGTTCTCAGGCCCTTCCTCTTCTCCTTCTTGGCAGTGATCCACTGGCAGCTGTAGGGGCAGAGCAGGCAGGTGGCACAGGTAGAGCAGCAGCCAGGGGGGTCTGCCATAGCAGCAGACTGTCCCAGAGCAAAGCCCAGGTGTCCTGTGGGGGATACAACACAGAGTGTTGGCACAGACCTCCCAACACACTGCCCCCACCCCGTGGGGATGGAGCACGGAAGCATTTTGTGTCCAGGTACCCTGGAGTGCTGGGACATAGTGGGGCTGCTGGTTGTGTCCCCAGGCAAGGCATGGTGCCAGGGCAAGAAGCAGCACAGGGTGCAGCCCAACCTGTTCAGCAGGCTGTGCTGGGACCCTTCACCCAACAGGCTGGAGCACGCCTGGAGCTGGCAGGGAGCAGGGCCTGCTCCCCAGCCCGGAGTTCAGCACTCTGCCTGGGAGCCAGGACCCCTGTGCAGGCTCCAGGGGCTGGCAGCCTTGCCAGTCAGCTTGACAGCAACCTTGCACCCAGGCTTCCCACCTGCAAGGTCTGTCCAGCCCCATGCCACAGCCGTGGGCTCCTGCTTGCAGCTGGGGGTACATGCAACAGCCTGGGAAGTTCCTGTTCCGATCCCTAAGTCCAGGTCCTTGCTGATGCAGCACCATCCTGGCATCCCCTTAGCTCAACCTGCACTCCAAGGAATCCCAAGTGTGGCCGCAGGAGCTGCAGCTGGGCAGGCACTGGATGGCTTTGGTCCAAGTGCTTGTGGGGGAGATGTGGGTGAGAGGCAGTTATGGGAGGAACTCATTTCTACAGTCACAGAGATCCAGGCTGGGTGTAGGGCTATCACTGAGTTCCCCAGGCACTGCCAAGAGGAGAGGGCCAGGATGCTTTGCTGTGACCCCCAGATTCCTGGTGTTTGGCTGGAAGATGCAGGGAGCCCAGAATGAGGTCTCCCTTGATCCACCCTGAGAAATTCCATGTTTACTATTGCTTGTCCTGCTGTGGAGATGCTCCTCCTCCTCATCCCAACCTCCCCAACAGGCCAGGCACCCTATGCAACACTATCACCCTGCAGATTAAGCCTGGCTCTCATTTCACTGTGACCACTGAGCCAGGCATGAGAGCCAGCTGACCACATCCTCCCAGCCACATCCTCTCCAGTGCTGGAGGCAATGGTGTGCCTCACGGAGCTTTGTCCCATTCCAATCTGGGCTGTGGAGAGAGGGAGCAGAGCTAGCCCAGCTCCTCCCAGGCCCAGCCAGCCAGACCAGAGCGGCTCTGCCATGCCCTGGCTGTGGCCAAGGTCAGCATGGTCTCCCCCTGTAACACGGCAGCACCCCAGCCTGTCACCTTGATCCTAAATACCAGCACTGTGGGGATCTCCAGGGCTGGGGTGCAGGGCCTTCCCCAGCACATGCACAGAGCACAGGGTCACGCACAGGCAGGTACCACCCCGAGAGCAGGACCCCATCCCTGGCCAGGCGGCTTCTGCAGGCTGGGGGACGTCTGGGGGCTGCCATCAGCACGTCCAGCCAGCCAACGCACAGAGGATCATGAGCAGCAAAACAGAGCCCCACATCTGCCACCCCCTCGTCCTTCTAGGGACCAGAGAAGCAGCTGTGACCTGCTCAGTGATGGCACTGAAGGAGTCAGCCTTAACACAAGTACAGGAAGATGTGGGACCAGATATTTCCCTTCTGATGCCCAGGGGCTCTGGCTGCAGGCTCACACCCCTGCTGTCCCCAGAAGCAGAGCCACCACTTCTATCAGGGATCAGTGGGTTCAACCAGCTGCCACTCGGAGTCACTCTGTCCCCTGCCGCTGCTCACATGGGCAGAGCACTATGTCAGCAGCTGCTGGCAGGCTCCCATGCAGGGTACACAGTACAGGAGGAGTGGCTGTGGGCACCAGCTGTAATTCAGCACTCAGCTGCTCCAAGGGACTGTTGCTGCCAGGACTGGAGCTTGGCAGAGAGTGGCACCGGACTGGTCACAAATCTGCCCCAGTGGTGCTGTCTGGAAGGTTTAGAGGGGAAATGCCACCTTGTTCTCCAGCTCAGAGTGCGACTGCAGCTGTAGCATCAGTAGTTATGGCACAACACCCCTGCCCAGGGCACAGGTCCCAGACAGAGCAGGGCTGGGCACACACCAGACCCAGCTCAGCCTCTGCTCCAGTGGGAGAACAGCAGAGTGGGAGTGGGGGGTCCATCAGGGCTAGAAGGACCCCTCCTTTAGCTCCCACCAAACAACCCCCATGGCACACGCACAGCCCTGGTGCGGGAGGCACAGGGAATCTGAAGGGGTGACAAACTCATTGCCACAGCCACCGACACCGCAGCACGAGCTGGGAGCCTGACAAGGACCTCTGTGCCCCAGGGGTGCTCGCACAGGACAGCCTGGTGGCCACGAGCAGGTCAAGATCCCCTTGCCCTGGTGTGGCCAAGCCAGCCCGGGCTGTGTGCCATCGGGCAGGTCAGCAGGAGCTGGTGCCTAACCCCGCTGTTCCCTCTCCTCGTAGGACGGAGGACAGAACACGGGCTCAGCATGGGGCGTAGGGTGACCCCAAACCAGCAAGAGCAGCAAAGCTGGGCCCAGATTCCCCACTCTCAGTCTCATGCCCGGGCAGCCAGCCCTGGGCGCCCCGTTCCAGCTCTCCAGAGCGTGGGAACAGCGCGGGCAACCCCCTTCCTTCCCCCTCTCAGCTTCCCGCAGAGCCGGGATGATCACCCCCTCCCCGTGCCGCCCTGCCAGCTCTGGCGGCGCAGGACAGCATCCCCACGGCCGGGGCGGCCACGCCGGGACAAAATACCTGCTCCCCGCGGATGTCGGGCTCCCGCAGCTGGGCCAGGTGAGCGCGGGGCTGGGCTCTCCCCGGGCCCATGCGTGCCAGCACTCGGCTCCCGCTGCGCTCACACCCTCCTGGGTGTGCCCGTGGCCCGGCAGGTCCGCACAGGCCGGCAGAGGCGGGCAGACTGCGAGCGGAGCGGAGCGGAGCGG